>JBBMKF010462779.1:0-11213 GCA_037834155.1 Curcuma caesia | reverse complement strand
ATCGGAATTGCAAGAGGATTAGCTTATCTTCATGAGCAATGCAGGGACAACATCATACATTGTGACATCAAGCCAGATAACATACTGCTGGATGATGCACTTGTGCCGAAAGTAGCTGATTTTGGTCTAGCAAAGCTCGTGGGAAGGAACTTTAGCAAAGTTCTCACAACCATTCGAGGAAGCAGAGGGTACATCGCCCCTGAATGGATTTCAGGTATGCCCATCACTACAAAAGTAGATGTTTATAGTTATGGAATGATGTTGTTCGAGATCATATCCGGCAAGAGAAATTTAATCAGTGCAACGGACAGTTGTTTTGAGTTCTTTCCAACATTGGCAACGAGCAAACTCATTAATGGAGATGTCGAAGGCTTGCTAGACCAGCGGCTCGAGGGCGAAGCTGACTTGGGAGAGCTTGAAGTAGCTTGTAAATTGGCCGGTTGGTGCATTCAAGATGATGAGAGTTCCAGACCGACGATGAGTCAAATTGTTCAAGTTCTAGAAGGCAATCTAGCCATCAGCATTCCTCCTATTCCCAAGTTTCTCCAAGACCTAACCAACTCTTGGACAGACAACCTCATTTCCTGTGGAAATTTCTCTTCATATCAGAATTCCAACAGTTGTGCCTCTTCAACTAGCCATCAGGTAAACAATGCTACAACTTAAATATTATTCAAGCTCTAATTAAGGTTAGGCAGCACAAAGATAGGTAGCGAGTTCAATTGTTATGGTAATGTTTTTTATCTGCATATGATGTTAAAATATGACTAAGTTGTATTATGTTTTCTCAGTGGATAGGTTGATGTTAAGTATTACCCAAACGCTATTCTGATATTCATCTTCTTAGAATTTCTTTTTGCTTAAAGTTCACTCTTTCCAAATTTCTCTATGTTCACTTTGTATGATTGAACTCGACATTAGGAGGATGAATAAAAGGAGGATGAATAGCATTATAAATTTTAAAGAACGAAAAATAACTTTAAAAATATTAACAAAGTAATTATGTAGCATAATAAAGATAAATAATTAAATTAAGTATTTTTTAAAAAATAATATTTTTTAAATTATCACATAAAATATGTAACAATCATAAAGATGTATGATGTAAATAAATTAATTTATATTTCGATTAATTCTTTTCTAAAAAGATTCTAGAGGTGAAAAAAATAAAAAGAATCTAAAAATAAAATACATAATAATACAATAATATACGATAACAATATAATAATAGTGTTACGCTTGAATTATCATTTATGGAAGATGAAAAATGATATTGCATGCATATTGCTGATGTAGTGCCCGAAGAGCATTGAATGTGAGCACAATCACGTTGAGAATGATTGAATATGAGTTACTTAAAAGTATTACCTTGTAGTTCCTTTTATTGATCTTTTTCAAATGTTGATGTGGCACCTCTTGGTCGACTGGACCATCCCCAATCGCCTAGGAGATTGTTAACGTGACTGCGACATTTATCTACTAAATTTTATCCTAGATCCTAGTCGACTGGACTCCCCCTCACCTAGAGCTAGGTCAATTTTCATATTTAACCTACTTTTCTGAATTGTTATATCTCATTCCTACCAATAGCTCGGATGCATTTATGGTCGCTTGGACACTACGGTCACTCACTCCTTACTCCAGTCGCCTGGTACACCTCGACTCCAACAATCAAAGATTTTCTCCAACTAGTAGCTCAGGCTCCCTTCTGGTTGCTTAGAGTCATTGAACCTTGTTTCCCTGCACTTTATAAGCATAATCAGTATGATATAAAAACTTCACTTGTGCGTTCCTTGGTTAAATGCTCAACTCCTAGCTGAACCATCTAGTGTGATTTGCTAAGTCACAACTCTCTGTTGTCTTTATTTGGACTTATTTGCCAAGACTTTAACTAACAGCTAATTTTGTTTGGACTTGCTTTGTCAAGACTTCAGCTCCTAGTTAACTCTGTTTAGACTTACTCTACCTAATTCCTAACCAGGTCTTTTCTGCTTGGTTCCCAATCAAGGATTAACTAACTATCTGATTCCCAACTAGAACTTCTATCGTATACCTCCCTAGGACTTAATCAATTATTTAGTTCTCAATTAAGAATTTTCACTTGCCTATCTTCATTAGGACTTAATCAATTGTTTAGTTCTCAACCAAGACTTCATATTTGTCAAGTAACTTTCTTCACTTAACATAAAATTATTAGTTTATAGACAAATTAACTTTTTACTTAATCATATATTAAAATTTTGGATTCACTATGAGTACACTCCTTTAGGATTTTTTTTCTTTTTATTTATTCTGGTTAGAGTATAAATTTAATCATATATCTTATTTATTTATAATTATTTTTCATCCTTTACTGGATCAGAGTTGATTGTACAGTCGATTAATTTTTTTTATAAAGGAGTTAAGTCATCCAAGTTAGGTCCAATGTATTAACCTATCTCATCAAATAATTTAAGTGGGTTGGATCAAAATTTTATCAATTTATTTTAAAATAGGTCTAGATAGGCCGATCAACTTGGACCCACGACCCGTGCGGATTGATCTATAATGAACTTGAGTTGGAGAATTGGTCTGTTGGATTGAAAAAAAATATTGTTTTCAAAATTTTTTATTAAACTTTTTATGTTTTTAATTACTTTATTAAAATTTGATTATGTAAATTATATATGACCTATTATGTGGTGTGAACTCTTTAAAGAGGAGTCTTCGTGGGAAATAGAGCGATTCTATATTTTTAATGTGGCAGATACGATGGAGTGGTGATGGACATTTATGTTGGTGCAGGGAAGTATCAGATGATCGAATATTGATTTTGATGATCACACGAGGTTTAAATTAAATGTGTGTTGTGTACTGATATGCTTATCTAGTGTGCAGGGAGCACAAGAAAATCTTAATTGAGGCTAGGCAAAATAAGTCCTAGTTGAGGCTAGATAAAATAAGTTCTAGTTGAGGCTAGGCAAAGACAAGTCCTGATTTGAAAGATCAGACAGAAGTTTTAGCAAGATCAAGTGCACCAAGTGCAAATCCAGGCAGGTCAAGAGGACTGGATGCATGATAGAAATCCAAGCAGGTTAGGAGGACCAGATGCGTGATAGAAGTCTAGGCAATCAGGAGGATCAGTAGGTCTAGCAGCAAATCCTGAGAGCCAAGGATCAAGGTTAAGCGGGAAATCCAACAAGTCTGGAGGCAAATCAGGTAAATTCTTCCGAGTAGAATGGATAAGGGCGCGTTCCCAAAGTGGAACAGTAGGCGTTGGTCTAATTCAAGGTTTCACTGGAAATCTGAAGTTAAGACTACTTAACAGTTCAAAAACTATTAATCCTTTTCAGCAACTTTGGTATTTGCACTAAATTGTAATGCAGGATTGAAGAAGTAAGAACTTTGATTCCGAATGACTCTATCCGAAATTCAGGTGACCGGCAGTCCAGGCGCCCGGATTGTGAATCCAAGCGACTGTATGTCAGCGAACCAGGCCAGCGAAACAATGAGGCGGCATTGTCCCAGTGGTCGGGGCACCTCAGCTTCCAAGCGATTGGACTGGTTCCAGGTGCCTAAGTTCGGATAAACGCAGTGGCAATCAAAGTTCATCCGGAACCTCTACGTCAGCACGAAGGAGCCTAGAAGGGGAATCCAGGCGATTGAAAGTGTCGAGTTAGTAGCGTCGATAGCAGATCGATGGATGTCGTGGAGGCGCCTGGAAAGGGATTACAGGCACCTAGAAAGCCTTATAAAAGACCTTTGATAGAAGGCTTCAGAAGAACAATTCAGAGCATTCCATAGCCGACGGCAGTCTGAGCGTGAAGGATTACCCTAGAAGTCATCGTAACGCCGGAGTTCTACACCACAAGACTTCATATCAATCTCCGATAATTTGGTAACGTTTACTTGTATGCATTTAATTTAAGTACGATAAAGTTGTTATCATATTTCTGATTTTGTAAATCATTCCAACTCCTTTCCGTAATGAAGGAGTTAATTAGTGAATTGCTCAAACATAAATAATCAAAGATCGTGGACCTTGGAGTAGCAGCCTTGTGGTTGTGAACCAAGTAAAAAAATCTTGTGTCTTCTTGTGTTCGTGCATGATTTATGTTATTTCCGCTGTGACTTGATCTTTGTTTAGTTTTATTCATGTACGAACGAACGTACTCGACGAATTTATAAAAATCAGAAAACGCTACAAGATAATGTTATTCACTCCCCTCTAGCGCTCTTTTCAATCCTACAATTCATTTATTAATGATTATCATTTATCAGTGATTTCCACCTTTATTTTCTATCATGTTCTCTGTGTCACATTCTCTACTAATTTTTTTTTATGCTTGTGGGTTGGTCTATCTAACTCGTAATTCGCCTTAGGTTAGGTTGGGGATTTCGCAGGCCGTCGAGAGAGTGGGTTGGCTCGCCCCGTCAAATGTTGAATTTTTGATGGGTTAGTCCGCTCACACGGGTCGGCTCCTTTGACAATTCTACCAGGAGCTAATTGTCGTTGCCAATAAATGTTAAAATTAGATCTATGCCCTTTTCATTTTGGAAGATATGCCTGCATGTACACTTAGATGTTGTTAGTAAATTAAATTTTAATTAGTATTGATTTAATTAATTTTAATTAAATTTAACCATGAAAATTTAATACTAAATTAGTGGCATAATTAAATTTTCCACTAAATTTTGTCATATAATATAAGATTTAAATATTTTTTAAGGGGTATTCTAATAAATTTTTTATTCAATTAAGTGATAAAAAATTTTAATTCCATTATTAAATTAGCAATGAAATTAAATTTCTAATGACGAAATTAAATTTCTGATGTTAAAATTTATGATGTAATACAGGATTTAAATCTTCTTTTAAGTGGTATTTTAATAAAATTTTCATTAATTTTTGTGATAAAAATTTAATTAAGTCTATTACTAATTTAGTAACGAAATTAATTTAGCGATAGATTTAAATTTTCATTACTAAATTTAACGATGAATTTAAATTTTTATTACTAAATTAGTGACAAAATTAAATTTAATTTGATAGCTAAAATAATTAGCAATTAAAAATTTTAAAATTGATACTTTTCATCACTAATCTATCATATGGAAATTTTCGTCACTAAAAGTGATTCCTCTCTTCCCATGTTGCAAACAGGTCCTTGAATTCTACTAAAATGTCTACAATTACATTCTAGACATGAACATAATGCAACTCTCGGGTGGCAATCATCTAAGAACATACTAAATATGAACATATTGTTGGGATCTGCATGCGCCTAAAAACAATTTTAGCCGTATAAAATGCAACAGAAAAAGGATCCCTCCAAAAGATTCATGTGAAAACCATATTTGTTTTATCAATTCTATCTACTGGAATCGAGATTACCTTCGTGCGAGCCGTTCGCAATCCCGACAGCAACTCTTGCCTTCCAAGGTTGTCGGATCTCAGCGCGATCAGTGTGTTCGCGCCTCCACGGTATCCACATGAACACCGAGTTGGAGAAGAACTAAACTGCAGTGCTAGCCACAGATCAGATTCGGCCAAGGAGGTAGAAGAGAAGAGGAAGAGGAAGAAGAAGAAGATATCTCTTTCATCAAAAGCCTCTCACGCCCCTTTTATATCCAACCATTGAATATGAAGGGTTTTGGCTCTTCGTATTCCGTGGAATTAATACCTCATTAATCTCATACATGATGATCATGCAACCCTCTTAATGGATTCTAATTGACTTGAGTCCAACTCGAGTCTCACTCAATTCGAATTGACACTAAGGGCTGACACTAACATATCAAATATAATCCAAGTGAAAGATTGAAAAGATTAAGTCTCCATTTGATGGACTTATACTTGAATTAACACCAATAATTATCATTAAAGAATTAAATCCTAAGTAAGTGATTTAATGCTAGTAGCATGAAAGGGAGTTTAGATATTGGATGTGGATTAAATGCGTAGATCTGTTAACTCAATTCATTAATATTAATGGATTGTTAATGAGTAATGATTTATATGGATGCCCCCTACAAGATGAGCTCTTGGTATAAAAGGAAGATGTCAAAATTTATTTGGGCATCTGACTTGTTGACTTTCCTTCTTCCTTAGACTTTTTCTCGTTGAGATCAAGATCCGATTGTCATCCACTCCTTTAAGTCAGTCCTATTATCGTTGCATTTCAATTTTGTATTATGTTATTGATAGAGGATAATTAGATCTTTAAATTGATGTATTATTGATTAAGTTTGATGTATCGTTAAGTGATAACACGGTAACCTAAACTTATTTATTTATAGTGTTATATTTTATTTTTTACTCATCACAAAATAAAATAATTTCACCTCTGCACATTGAATTTCACATATTTTAAAAGTTCAATAACTTAGCAACCCGTTTTCATAACTTTTAAGCTAATAATAATGGACAATTAAATTGAGGACTCACTTTATTTAATGTTTTTCAATTTAGATTAGCGCGTCACATAAATAATTTTAAAAAATAAGTTAATCTGGTCATAAATAAGTCATGTGACAGAATCAATGTAATTAAACAGTTACAAATGACTCGAATAACATGACCTATTTAGCAAATTCAAAAAAAATAATAAAAAGTATACAAACTATTTTTAATTATAAAAAAACTTAAAATATAATCCTATACATTATAAACATCTACTCTATTATATTATATATTTATATATATCTTATTTACTCGGCTAGCTGTACATTTATAACTTAGATATTATTATTGAATAACTAGTTATATATCTACTTTTTAAAATGAGTCTAAAGAGATTAATCTGTTTACAATTCGATCCCACTTATTTATTTGTGAATTTTAAATGAGTCCATCCATTTACAACTCAAATTTATTCATCTCAAATTTAAGCCTATAATTTAAATTCGAAATACAATGACACAGGATATTGATGAATATTTTGTTATATAATTAAGCAAGCATAGACCAAGTGAAGGGGTGCTTCCGAAAATCCAACATTTTATTTAAATTAGAAAGAAATAAAGGATTTAAAAATTAAAATAAAAAGTATGAACATAAAAGTCGTCCAACAAATTAAGATAATTAAATATCCGTGTCAAAGTTCTACAATGTGCATCCCCATAGTTAGAGATAGGTGTTTTTTTCAAACAACTATAGTTCAAAACTTACATAGCGCATGTATACGACATTTGAACAATTAATGATGTTGGAATGTCACATCAAGAGTCTTTTCATTTTTTGGATAGAATGTGAGGTCGGACCCTAGTGTAAACTCGATACCTGATGTATAAAAAAAAATCAAATTCAGAATTTTTAGATCAGTTCATAAAAATAATTAATTATTAGGTTAGCAATTCAATTGTAAAACTTCTCAATATAACCCTAAAAGTTTACAAATTCCATTGAACACTTAAAGTATTTATTAAATTCCTAAGCCAAAGATAGTTTCTCCTAAGACAGTAAATGAGCCAAGATGAGTCAAACTCTATATTGTTCAATATTACTTGATAAGTTAATTGAGTCAAATTAAGCCAATCGTTAAAATGATTATTTACACTTGACTTAGTTTTTGTTAATGAGCTTGAACTTAATTTGTTTAAATGCTATAGAACTCTTAATTTGAGTTTATTTAATTGTTTAAAATTTTTATATTTATTTGATTGATTAGTGAGTTTGATATTATAAATTTATTTGTTTAATTTAAAATTTTATTTATTTATTTTTAAATTTGATAAGATTTTTATTAATGAACATGACTCATAAATTTGGTTTGTGTACGTTCATAAATTCACAAATAACTCACAATCTTTGTTTATGAAAATAACAAATTGAGCATATACATATTCAAATTTATTTATTTATTATCCGTTCAGCTATCAGTAGAGCCGTGCACCGAATAGGAACAGAACAAGTCCATGGAAGTTGCACATCGGATTGTAGAGTGGCAGTTCGCCGGATTTGCTTCTTCAATGGTAAGATTTCATTCTGGATTGATAAACAGATGAACTATGTCCTAGAATAGCAAACTCTGAGCTGGATTTAAGGTGCAATCATTAACATCTGCCAGAGAGCACATTTACGTGTGCTTTTGTCTGCTCGAGACCCTCTTGCCCACATGTGTAATTGCAGGAATTCAGCCACAAGCTGACTTTGATTTATCCAAAAGCAAAATGTTATCATACTACTGGAATGCAATGATGATGCCAAATGAACCAGGAAAGAACAAGAAATTATCAAATAAACGATAGTACGTTTACTATTCAAGAACAGCTAGCTAATATTGCCCTGTAAAATAGATATTTTGAGACTAAATTGATAGAGAAGAGCCTCATCTCATTATCTGATGTGGCGAAATTCTACCCCCTCCACCTGACCCTGGAGTCGACAACCATATTGATCTGTTAGTTAAAGGTTGGTCAAATATGACTAAGGAGAATTGGATTTAATTTGAATAAGATGTATGTAGTTCAGACATGACGCAGGTTTGATTAAACCTACCCAACGTCCTCATCACGAGAAATAGAATTTGCTCCGAGATGAAGAAGTTACTAAGGTTTAGCCTCGCTTGCCTGCAAAAGGCCTCGGTGTCAGCCACCGACATCCCTACTATCTTGACCTTTGTCATTGGTCTCGACGTCGATCATCTACAGCCTACCTCGGACTCACTTGCCTGCAAAAGGTCTTGGTCTTGACCATCGACATCCGCACTATCTTAGCCTCAGTCATTGGTCTCACCCCTCGCTTGCCTGCAAAAGGTCTCAGTCTCGGCCGTCGGCATCCTCACTGTCTTGGCCTCAATCATTGGTCTCGGCCTCGCTTGCCTACAAAAGGTTTCGATCTCGGCTGCCAACATCCTTACCGTCTTGGCTTTAGATCTCGACAACATCTCTATCTCGACCGTCGACATCCTCACTGTCTCGGCCTCAAATATCGGCACCATCTCTGTCTCGGCAGTCGCTGACTCCATTTCTATCTTGACCTCAGTCGCTGACACCATCTCTGTTCGGCCTCAGCCACTGACACCATTCCTAACTCAATCTTAGTTGCTAACATTATGTCTCAATCTCAAACCCTAATGTCCTCATCTCCTCCTCCCTCCTCGGATTGGACCTACACTGTACGGGATCCACTGAGAACACGTGCAGACAACAACTGTGAATATTTTGAAACATATGACACCATGTGAGTGGTTTAAGCAATTATGGGGTGGTCAGATTCGGTCCCCTGGATACCTTCCATCAGACACGTGACGTTCTTCTAATGGAAAGGCCACCAACGACTGTCGAATCTGGTCCCCCACTAACTCACATGAGAAGGATGTAGAGGAATGTAACATTCGACATGGAGATGCTCTTCTGACAGCTATATAAACCCTATAGTGGTTAAGGAAAGGAAGCTTTCTGTCTCACACAGGTACTCTCCTAAGTTCTATCGCGTTCTTCTTCTTCTCCTTGCTTTTCAATACCTGAAGAGGACCCTAACTTGAGCGTCAAAGTGGTCTATAGGGATCTCTCCCTAGCGCTATTCGAACTCCCTTCGAAGTGCTTTTCAGGCCCTCCCATTCTCCTTGTTGGTGATTCTCAGAGGACACACACATCAGATTATTCATTGACTGATGGTTTGACCATCCACGGTATTTGGACAAAATAAATTAACATCGTTTGTAGAAAATCTGATCCAAGATGATGTGATGGTTAACACTAGAAGAACTGTTGACAATCGTGACTCTGTGGAAGAAAGAAGTCATGGAGAAGTAATACTTATGACACAAGAAAATCTCAATCAAATGGTCTTCAAGGCGGTGGCTCAGCCCAACGGTGGTTTAATCGGTTCCCCACCTCTTCCATTTGCTCCTTCAAAGACTTTAAAGTCATTTTTTTACATCAATTCACCAGTAGTAAGAGATACCGAAAAACACCCCTCAACCTATTTGCCATGAAGCAGAAGCCTCAGGAGACACTACGAGAGTATCTTCATTGATTTGATCGAGTCATCTGGGATGTCCCATCAACTCCTTTAGATATCTTGACTAGTTCTTTTGCCTAAGGGTTGATAGATGAGGATTTCTTTAGATCCCTGGTGAAGAAGTCTCCACCAAATTATCAATGGCTATTAGAATGGGCTAAGAAGTACATACACCTGGAAGAAACTCAATTTGCACGTAAGGGAGATGTCCTGACAGCCCCTCAGCTAGACAAGAAGCCTACCCCACCTATACCAAAGAACGAGATTCCTCATAAATTGCTCAATTACAGTCCAACTCTCAAAAAAGAATGGACTGTGATGTGCGTAGGATATATATACATTTCTGATCTTTACATTGCACATCTTTCTACATTTCATGATTATTTTCTTACGTTTGTCACATCCTTTATTTATGCATTAGGCGTGTTTTCTCCATTTCCTGGTTCAGATGTCTGCTCTTGTTTTTATGCTTTTACAGGACGGAAATGGAGTGAAAAAAGTAAAACAAAGAATTAACTGAAGATAAGGCAAGACAGTGCCTAGTAGGCACGGCCGTGTCTCAATCTCCAAGGAGTCGTACCCCCAGGGCACGGCCGTGCCTCACCAACAGAACAGCAACTACCATGGCCGTGCCCATCAAGCACGACAGTGCCTCCATCCAGCAAGCCAACTGCCCATGGCGGTGCCCACCAAGCATGGCCATGTTCCATTTTACAGATTGGAGCCAAGGCCTGCCCACCAAGCACGGCTGTGTCTTCATCCAGAGGAGCAACTATTTCTGGCCATGCCTCCAAGGCACGGCTGTGCCAGAATTTCAGCAGCTCAACAGGCTCTGGCTGTGCCTACCAGGCACCGCCGTGCCTTGATTCCAGAGGCTCGACAGCACATGGCCGTGCCTACCAGGCATGACCGTGTGACGGAGGCATGCCAGCCGTGTGCCCTGGGCCGTGTGACGAGGGTTTGATAGCGGGGGCATATAAATACCCCCCTCAATTGCCCTAAAAAAGGGGGAGAGACCTTGGGAGTGATAGTGAGCCACCGTAGACGCCATTCAAAGCAAAAATCTACGATCCATCCATCCTTTCGGGGCTACTCTGCCGCATCCATTCCACCGTCGACGAGGAGCTTGCAAGACGAAGAAGAAGACATTCATTAATAAGTTTTATTTCCTTTCTCTAGGATCTAAAATGTATTTCTTTACATCTTCTTTGCATTGTATCCCCTCCGTCATGGAGTAGAACCTTAGATTCTAGGATGTAGGAGGAAT
>JBBMKF010462759.1:0-11214 GCA_037834155.1 Curcuma caesia | reverse complement strand
AGTGACAATCGAAGGAAGAAGATTGGAAAAATCAAAGTCGCAGCTTTGCTATAAGTTAATTAGGGTTTCAATTTTCATGAACATAAGTCACAACTTCAAAAAACAGTTGATGATCAAGTGAGAGAAAAAGTAAAAGTCGTCGTATAAAATCCTTTCCGTATTTCGATATCTCAAAAGGGGCTTGGATGCTTGCGATGGTTCATACTTTACGATGGTTCATACTTTACGTGTGGACTGCATCAGAGGTATTATGAAAATATGATGCGTGAATACAAAAATATGGAGCATAATGAAAGTTAGATGTGTAATTGAGTCAGACACCATAAAAGGGAAGTTGAATATTTGTTTATCCCTTGTATTTTAACATGGTTGTCAATTGCTCATGTATAAGAGGGTCAAAGGTCAAGTTATTAACATTTCCATGATTGTTTTATTATGTCCTAATCTTCATTAGTTGATTTTCTTTGTCCTAAGTATAAGAATGTATAGAAATATATATAGTAAGATTCAACTTGATGCTACACATTTATGATATTAGAGTTTTATTGAAGTTTTAGAAAGTTGTACTATAAGAACTTGTTTAGGAACTAGAGGTTAAAGTCACTTTTTTCCATTCAGAGTTGTTTTATTTATTTGGTGCACAAGAACCTATTTTTCCATATAGAAGTTTGATAAGTTTATATTGATATAATTATATAGCATTTTAATTACAGAAGTATTTTAATTTTTTAAATTTATTCTTTTTCTCTATTTTTTATGATATTCTTACAAACCAAACATACCACCATCCTATTAGAATTACAATTCTAATTGTGCATTGTATGCTCCTCAAGCTAGATCAGATGCCAAATTTGTATTTAGTCAACCACTGTCTGCACATGTCAACGACAGGCAATGCATTTGCAACTGATGCCTGATGAGCAACATATTCCACGTCGGCAATACTTCCACTTCTTGATGCTATCTGGAAGGCAGTCTTTAGGCGACCACAAACAACGCAAGCCAACACTTTCCTGTGGCTGCTAATTAGCATGTCTATGAGACGATCCGGCCGCTCTCTGTGCTTGTTAGCATATACATTAATGGCAGTGCCAAGAACCTGGTCCCAATCGTCGTCATCTATGGTACCCTTTATGTTCTTCAAAAGCTCCGTTAGCTGACCACCTTTCTTTTTCTCAGCGAGAGATGCCGCCACACCAGCATAAATGTCAACGGCAGGGAGTTCAAATTCATAAATAACCCGAAAAGCCAAGTCAAAATGCTTTTCAGCAAGGGCCTCAGCTACACGGCATCTTCTCTTGAAGGTTTCAGGTTCACTTGGATTTCCAAAAAGGGAATTCTTCCACTGAGGGCCATCTGAATCATTGAGGGACTTTACTACATCTATCTGGATAGATACACTAGCTGAGAATTTTACAACCCCCTCGACGCTCAATTTTTCCGAGGCACTTTTTCCACGAATAGACTTGGACATTAATCTGGTGGTCTCACTTGCTGCTCTATGTCGGGCTGATAATCCTTCATCGAAATGAACCTTTGCATGCTCCAAATGCTTTATTGCCTCTTCCTGTGAAAAAGAGTTGATGAACAATTGAATACAGCATAGACCAGCAGCAACATGGTCACCCTTGATAACCAGAAACTCGTAGAGACAATTAAAATGCCGATGCGTTTCACAATAGCTGCATATTCTAGTGAGTGCAGCAGACATGTACTGGCTCGATGTCGCATCTTCTGGCGACACAGATGATCTTTCTAAGACAACAGTCTGTAAAACATCCATAGCTCCATAACCAATGCACAATTCACATAAATCATCAATGGTTCCATAGTCAGTTGCCAAAGGATCAGCTCTTTGAGGAGATGGTGCTGCATGTTGTGCAGATTGAGAAAGAGGTGAAGAATTTGGTGGAAAGAACAGCAGACAAGCATCTAAGTAGTGACCATGCTTGAACATGAACGCTAGAGTTTCTTGACGAGCATATTCTTGTAGATAGTAAATGCACTCAGCATACCTAATGTTGTCGAGGTTACTGCAAGGCCCATCTTCAAAACTGGTAGGGAAAAAAGACAGGCGGCCATTAGACAATTCTTGAGAACGGGGAAATGTCGATGGCATGTGTAAAATATTAAGGTATGAATCTGCAGAAAGAGAATCATCCAAGATTGTTGATGCACTTTTTGCCAAGTGTTCATACATAGACCGACTAGATGGAACATCAACTGGAGGACCTCCTTCTACAGTATTGATGATCCCAAGGATAACAGATGCAGGATCACCCTTATGCAGTTGAAGAGCTTGCTTGAACTTCACACGAGCTTGAGAATAGTGTTCCATCCTAATCAAGGCATGACCCCAAGCATTCCATACAGGGAAAGCATCAATCTTACACTTCCTACACGTATATACAGCCATGCTGTATCGTTCATCTAGGATTAATCTATCACGGAGGTAGGCTGAAGATTCTTCATCAGCAATATCATCAATAGAAGCAACTATTCCAGATCCAAGAAGGCTCTGAAGAACTTCTGCACGCCCTAACCAGGTATGTGCTTGTGCAAGAAGTTCAGAAAGTTCATCGGTGTACTGGCTTCCACTACTTGAGCTGCTAGTTTCTGTAGATGAATCATCTACGTCCCTGTATTTATCATAGTTATTTGGATATTCACTTGATCTGGCAAGTTTTCTCAACAAGCTTTTTGCATAACCTAAGGCCTGCGCATATGTTTCTGTTGCATGATATGCTTTACTTATAGTTTCCATAGAAGCATTCAAAGGCAGAGTTCGGGCGCTCAAAATATCTTTCATCTGAGCAACACACAATTGCAGGGCCCCTTTGGCAGAGGTCATATCATCAGAGCACAGAGAAAGCAATGCTTTAAAAAGTGTAAAATCTGGAGAAGTTTCATATCTATGTGAGGTGCGAACAGCATTATCCTTATTTTGATCACCTGTGAGAACCCATTCTTCAGCAATGGAAACAAATGGAAGCCTCTCTTGGCCATCAGCAGAGAATGATGTGGGCCGCTCCTCTTCAATACCTGGGATTCCTTCCCCAGCAACTGTGTCAGAATGCATAAACCCTGAACTCTTTCTTTTACGATGAACATCTTTTTGAGGAACCTTGGGTGAGGAATCCCATGTGGTCCATGAAAAAGCCCGGCGAGCCTCTCTTTGCCAATTACCAATACTGCTTCCAATGTTTGGCCTTGATGGTGTACCAATCTTAACTTTATGCTTCAATCTAGACCCAGAAATGGAGATACGAGGTTCCCTTGGAGCAGCACTAACATTAATAGCGATGGCTTTAGCAGCATATGCAAGTATTAGATTGTCATCCCTCAATGAAGGAAATTCTTTTAGTATAAGTGAAGCTGACTGCAGCTGTTTCATCATCAACAGAACTTCCAGAATCAGATGAGGATGTTCATGCAAAGATGAACATCGTTGCTGGGTTGGCAATGGCAGTAAAGACAAAACACGAAGACCTAGTGCCCACAAGTTAAGTTTGGCAACTTCAACATCTGAAAGATTTCCAACTCTTCGCTTTAGAAAAAAGTGCACAAGAAGTTGTTTAGAGCGTAAGTCAGGTAAAAGCTGCATAGCTTCAATAGCAACAGGTAGGGCGTCATCTGAGTCATGCAAGGAAGACAGAAACCGTGAAGCCTGTGCTGGCCCCCCACCACTAAGGGGGTCTGTGGTTAATAGCTTTACTAATTGCCGGCCTTGCAATTCTCTACGCAACTCAATTGGCAGGGATGCACTTTCAGCGACTTCCAAAGCAGCATAAACAGCCCCTTTACCAGCTAACCTTAATGCTAATCCTTCAGGATCTTCCTTACAATCAACCTCTACTTGTTGCCATCTGGTATAATGATCATCAGCACTTAAGATGTGATGGTATCTCTGCAAAGATTGTCTCATATGCAGTACCTCACTCCGAATTTGTTCATGTTGAGGCAAGTGGCAGATGCACATAGTGAGAACATCAATTGCAGGATCTAGATCCCACCGATGTACGTATTTTAATGCAAGCCTTGCTGCAAGCAGTTTGTCCTTGAGCCGCAAGCAATACTGCCAACTGGTGCTACCAAAATTTGGCATCGCATAGTTGTGAGGCTGTGCGAAAACTAGATTACTTGCCTCCTCTTGTTCAATCAACAACTGGAGTAAATAATCAGATGCTCCATCATGTAAACATCGATCAGATAGTGCAAGAGCATCCAGCAGTTTCCCTTCATCAATCAATCTTTCAACAGCTTTTCCATAAGGCCCTTCATTCTCCCAGTCAAATGAAACATAGCTTGTAGGATCAACTCCAAAATCATCAAGCATTGCAGAACGTTGTGCACATTTAGCAATTGTATTATGGGTAGCAAACTCAGAAAAAGTTGGACTATTATGCCCACCAATGACCATCTCTTCTACTTCTGATTCAGTGTCACTCTCAGGCTCAAAAACTCGTTTTCTCGAAGCTTTGCCATTAGGTATAGCTGTAACACTGTTGTCACTTTTAGATGTTATTGTTGTTGTTGAAATTTTATGAAGGTTTGATTGTTGCTGAATCCAGCGTTTAAGTGTCGGAAACCTCTCTGACTGATCAAGAGCAAACTCATAGAATAACCTCTCAGTATCAAATCCTTGTAAAAATTGGCCTTTGGAATTTATGGAAGAATCACATGATTCATTTCTGCTAGATAATATGGTACTACCAAATACACATGCCAGAACTGCCCTTACTGGTGAGAGCTTCGCAAGATGCTTTACTAAACTCAACTGGAGGGGATAGAGGGGTTTTCCATGTTTTTCTGGTGAACCAGAAGTGCTAGCTTTGAGGGAGATCTTACTACCCGTGCTCATTCCAGAAAGAGTAGGTAGGATAGGAATGCAAGCCCAGCCATGACCAGAACGTGGAGGAAAAACTGGTGGCACACAAGCCAATATAACCTCGTGCACAAAATCCACACCCATAATATCAGCTATCTTTCCAGCAGCATCAGTGCTCCCACGATCAAAGACAAGACGAGTAAGAAGATCTTTGGGCGACTCATATATGAGTGAAAAAAAGTTGAAATCATGAGTTGTGTCAACTCCATCAACTATGTCACCGATTGTAGCAATATAGATTATAAAGGATGAAAGATAAGTAGACGGCTTGGAGGTTACAGGACCAAAAAGCCTTTTTCCAGTGTCTTTCAATTCATAAGTAATCTCAGGAATACTTTCAGTGCTTGATGGATTCAATGAGGATGATTTTTGAGCTCTCAAGCCAAGTCCAACAATTGTACCCTTGTTAGAGTGAGTCATTTTGATGGAATTTGAACCTTCTTCATTATTATAGTTATTCTCTGTTTCTTCAACAGCAAGAGCTTTTGAAAGATTATGGAGCTTACCACTTAAGAATTGCCTCTTTCCTTGATGAGCATCGTCAATCATCTGATGTAAGATAACAATAGCTCTTTGCCTTTGTCCTTTCTTGCTAGGCTCATTTATGGGAAATATCATTCTCTCTTTAGAAAGGATTTCTTGGAGAGTCAAAGACTTCTCTTGCTCCAACAGATCATACAGATGCTGAAGGATGTGCCTTGTTACTGATATAGTGGCAACTTCTTGTATCTGCTCCCAATAAGAAGGACCTAGCTTTGGAGAGCTTCCAGGAAAGATCTCAGATAGCACACTCCTAGCCTGGTCAAGCAGTAACTTGCACATATCTACAGACTTTGCAGAAGTTGCTGAAACATCAATGCAAAGAAGAATCGCAGATAAAGAACCTAGCTGGCTTTGTAATGATGAAATATCCAATTTCTGTAGTGCATTTGCTCTTCCCTCTGCAACATGAGATACTGCATTCTCAATTGATGCTCTTCTGAAAGCAGCAGCAACCCATTCCGAGAGTTCGAGAACAGCTTTATCTTCAGGAGGCAGGGAGAATCGCTGCACAGCCTCTTCCCCTATATCATATTTTGACCTTTGCATGCAAAGATTTAATAATTTGGAAGGAGCAGCACGAAAAATAACTAATGCCTCTTTCCAAGTCCATTGGCATTCAGATAAGGGTTGAAGACGATCCAAAATAGTTAAACGCCATTCCCAATCTTCAATAAACTTAGAAGACTTAGCAGTCCTCCATTCCAGAACTTGTTTTGCTGCAACTTCCACAGAACTGTCCAACATATTTCCTACTTCATTGATTGTTGAAGGCAGATTTCGCCGCAATATGTCTAGTAGTAATCCCATAAAAGAGATTATGTTTTTGTTTTCTCCATCGAAGGATGATTTCTTGACAGTATTTTGCGGAAGTTCAGAATAACTTTCAACCAAGGCAGTGTCTGTGTTGTTGATGGACATTTCATCCAAATAGAGCAGAGATATTATAATGCTAACCATAAAGATTCTGCGAGAAACATTTCTTATGGCCTCCATGTGTGTTTGCATATTCTTCAAGTAAGACATAGCTACATGAAGTTGGGAGTTCATATCATTGTTGATGCACCTCTCCATGGTTCCAAGAGCAAAAACAGCTGATTCAAGAACATATAACATGTGCACAAGCTCAATGTCCTGCATCCTTTTCCATGCTGCAGATGTTGAAGCTATGGGCTGCATATTAAGAAGCTCAAATGCTTCCTGAAACTTTATCCTAGGGACAACATCAAATAAGACCCTCATGGGTGATTGAACAGCTAATCTTTCAAGTATCATATTCTCAACAAAAGGGTCTAAAACCCCATTCTCGTGTTCATCTGTGACCTTATCTTTTTGAGAAAAGAGCAGTGAATTTTTTGAGTTCCAAGACAAACCAGAGTTGACACATGCAACAAAGCGTGCAATATCCATGTGAAAACACAACACATCACAAAGATATTCCACACACAGTATCTCATCAGATTGCTTCTTGTAAAGAGAGAATTGTTCCAGCCTCAGTACCTGTGATTTACTTGTCCAAAGCAATTGCATTAGCCTTCTGCGTAGTGTTGTCTTACCTGATAGTAAATCCCAACCTAGGACAGCTACAAGTGGCTGAAGAAGAGGGAACAATGATAGAACATGACTAGCAACTTCAAGTTGCTCCCTCTTGATTGCAGATAAAGCTGTGTCCATAATGCATTCAAGAATATGTTTTCCAGATATTCGTGCATAATGGTATAGGTCTCTCATGCAACATTTCATTGCTTCACTGGAAAAAATCTTGCCATCCAAGGCATCAATATTTTCCCTAGGTAATGTTTCCAGATACTTTGTAATGGGGAGAGGGATCACATTGGGATCAGAAATTTTGTTAAATTCAATTTCCTCAGAAACCATTTCATCTTGAATCGCCTGAATCATCTGCACTAGGGGAATGCACTTGGTTGAAATGGCTGCGGTGTACATCACAAACATTCTATCCCTTGAATCAAGCCAGGATTTCTCATAATAAGCACTTTGTAGGAAGGCTTTCTTGACAAGAGATTGCAAAGCTAACTTGTATTGCTCTTCCTCTACACCATATTCTAGATGAAGAAATTGAAGATTTGAAAAAGCTCCCTCCAAATCATCAGCCATGGTATACTTCATCAACGAATCTAAGTGTGCTAACTGAACACTCTGACGCACATTGGAAAGAACGTTCAAGTCATCTGCAGTGCCTACTGGTCGTAAAATCACAAGCTGGAGATGAATGTTTGCACATATAGCATCAAAAAGCTTCGGATTATCAAGAATAAACTTCCATAAACCCTTCAACCTGTCTTGGGTAACTAAAGAAACTGGACCAAGGATGTCGGATACGTACCCTATCCCACTCCACAATAACCTTAATCCGGTATTGAGGATATCGTTTAGCAGCTGCACAGCACTCTCTGATGCATCCGATGTTTCCACATCCTTGCCTAGGTCAGCGTTGGAGGCTTTGGAGCAGGCGTGCTGAATCAAGAGAAGGAACTCCACGTTCATCCGGAGAACCTCGTGGTCGACACCTCCGATCGAAGCCGCTGAGTTGCGGAACGCGGACAGCTCGAGGAATGAGAGCCAGGCGAGATGCGACGGGGAGGGACAGGATTCCGACCAGAGGACTCCGTCGATGCGGCCTCCTTCGGAAATGATGGCGCAGAGGATTTGGAGCGCGAGCTCCGGATTGCGCTTCCGGAGGCTGAGCAGCGAAGCTCTGAGTGCTTCGAACTGGCCGAGGGCGAGGTGGTTGCCGACCACCCGGGTGAGCATGGCGATCTCCTTCTCCCTGGCGGGATCCATGGAAGGCAAAAGCGACGAGGAAGAGGTAGGTCAGACTGGTACTTCCATGGAGAAAGAAGCAGAGGGAGGAGGAATGAAGAAGGGATCGGGAATTAGGGATTGCCCAACTTGATTACTTATTTCATATTAATTATTAATCTGAATAAATTATTAATCCTAAAAGATATTTCATATTTTAAACTTTAAATAACATTTTAGAAATTTATTCAGTTTATTTTTAAATGAATTTAAATGAATAAAAAACCAAATTTGTTAGAGTTTTTTTTTTAGAATCACTTTTTTTTAAAAAAAAAAGGGTAATTCTTTATGCGTATTAGCGTATAAAAGTACGGGACAGATTGTGTATTGGTATTTCACAATTATAACACTACTTTAAAACTTTTTAACCAATATATTAAAATTTTATTTAATCTATTTTCAATTGAAAATTTCATTGGAGAATTTCTTTTTAGAATTTTTTTTAAGAGCAACTGAATGTTTTCTTTGGTTCAATTTTAACTTAGAGAATACATACAATTAAACCACGATACATTATTTTACATATTATTAATTGTTCATGATACTTTGATTTTTTTTATAATTTAAATATTCAAGTTTCAATCAATTAATCTTTAAAAATAAATAATCTTCTGATTAATTTATCTATTAAGTAAATTTAAAGTACAACTTATATACACTCAGAATATTTATCTCATTTGAATATAATTTATGTAGATTGAACTTATTTAAACTTTAAATAATATATTAAAAATTTATTCAATTTATTTTTAAATGAATAAAAAATCAAATTTATTAGATTTTGTTTAGAATCATTATTTTTTAAAGGTAATTCTTTACGCGTATAAAGGCATGAGAGAGATTGTGTATAGATATTTCACAATTTACACTACTTTAGAAATTACCAACATATTAGAAATTTATCCGATCTATTTTCAAATGAAAAAAAAAAGATAGAAATCTATTGGAGAATTCTTTTAAGATTTTTTTAAAGAGCAGCTCTTGAATGCTCCTTTGGGTCAATTTTAATTAGAGGATAAATAGTATAAAATCTCAATGGATTGTGACGGTGTCCTCCTCTCCTTTCTCATCTGGATGGCGGTTGAGATGGGACCTCCGGCATGCCCACTATTTGTGCCCTACTAGTCAAAGCCTACCAGTAGACTAGCATTGTACATGTTGAATTTCTCTATACATATTTTAAAATTTTATTTTGATAAATAAACAACAGAAATATAATAATCTAAATTATTATAATACAAAAATACACATGTGTACAGACATAATCATAGAAAAAATGACAAATAAATTATACCTATTGTATGATGTGAAACGAAAATGGCATCAACTAGTAACCTTTAGAAAAGTTATCTCTTCTCGTATCTACATCAAAATCTCTGCGAGACAATTTCATTAAGTCATGTGTCGTGTCTCCATTTTGATACCAGTCGAAAGAAGGAGACAAAACGATCCGAGAGAGGACCCACAGTTCGATTCGGTATCTAACGACTCAAAGCAATCCGACGATATGAATCGAACTGAAAAGAAGCGATGAAGTCGTCGTTCGAAGGTCGGATGGCTAACTGCCAACGAGGGGCAATAGACCTAATAGTGTCAAAGTTTCAGCAACAACAATTGCTCACCAGAATAATAGTCAAGGGAGGAGGAGAAGACCTCGCAACTGGAAAACACCCACTGCCCCACGGCTCCTTGGTGTGTTGTCGGCTATGACTAGCAGCCACTCCACTCTGGGAGGTGGATAGCCGGTGGAGGAAGAGAAGTCAGTGGCTGGTCAGTAGCTGGCCCCTCTTAAACGACGATTGTTATATTTGAAAGGTGTCGTTAGGCAATTGCCTTAGATATTGTATTATTTATTGGATAAATAAAATCATTATTTGAGTATGCATTCTCTATGTATTTGATTTAATCTTAAACTCAAGTAATGAGGTCCATAATACAATACATAATATGAGAGAAATTATGATTGAATCACAATTAATGAGTATCTTAATTATGTATGTATTGAAATAATATCCATTTAATGAATTGATGAAATTGAATATCTTCAATTATGTGAGACTAGCATATGTTAGACTCTTAGGTTTTATCAAATAAGTGATCTTCACTGACTGAAAATATTAAGATGTCGAGAGTTAACATATAGATACTGGTTAAGGGTAATTAGTTCATCGGGAGTGATCTGCTATGAGACTTTATATGGCTCTTTATACATGTCTATGAAGATCTCATTATAACTCGAGTGCAAGTTTCCTTCAACTTGATATATTCAAGTCATCTTGGTGATAAAGACTACTTTGACATCTTAAGCAAGCGTTGTTGATGTAGTTTGCACTACCGGTCAAACTCAAGTTTTGATGAATGATAAATAGATTAATGTTATGTTTATTGTGGATTTAACCTTCTTACTAAGTGTGTAGGGTTGAAAGACTTAGAATCAGACACCAGGCTGAAGTCTACGATGGTTAAGTCCTGGCAGAAAATCCAATTAGGTTCGTTGGGCCTGATAACTGCTGAAAACCAAGTTGGTGGAGACTTGGCAAGAAGACCAGGGTGGTTGAGCTTTAGCAAAAGACTTGGTGGGTTCGAGAAGTCTAGTAAAGTTGTGCTAAGGTAAGTAAGGTAAGTCACTAGAGGAACGAACTAGTGAGGATGAGTTTCATTTTGGAATTTTAAGCGTGATCTAACTTAGACTCATTTGGGAGATCTAAGTTGAGGCCTGGTTAGATCCTGGTCTGGATTGATAGGAGCCAATTAACTTTGAATATTCTGTATTTTAGTCCATTTTATTATTATTAGGGCTGAGCAAGCGGGCGGGTCGGACGGGTTCGTGTGATTTTCCCACCCGACCCACCATTGGCGGGTTAATAAAATTTAAACCCAACTCGTTTTTTTTTTCGCATCAAATTCGGCGGGTGGCGGGTGCCGGCGGGCGGGCGGATTGGCGGGCGGATTGGCGGGTTATC
>JBBMKF010462758.1:0-28113 GCA_037834155.1 Curcuma caesia | reverse complement strand
AAAAAAAGGGTAGTGTCAGTTGTCTGAGAGAGGATGAATATGAATACAGCCAAAAACCATATACTTCTAATGTCAGCAAAGAATGTTACAACCTTGTAGGAAAGCAAGCCCTTAAATGGAGCCAGACAACTGGTAAAAAAATATATGCCAATAATCTAAACCGTCGAAATTCTATGACCCTGACGAGCTCCGATTGATTCTCTGAGCACCTAATTTTGCTGTAGCTGGTTTGGTGCCTCTACCTCTGCCCAGAGACAAAGGTTTTGCTCTGGTAGTCGGAGGTGGAGCAGCAATAGCCGCCCACGGATCATTGTCATCTAAAGAAGCTGTCGTCTTCTTATTTAGGGGTTTTGAAGTTGATTTCGGTGGTGCCGCTGCAATGGAACCCCACAAATCGTCATCCTGTTGTGCAGCTGGTTTCATATTTAGAGAGTTTGATGCAGTTCTTGGTTCTGGAACTGCATCAGCGCCCCATAGATCATCATCTGCTTCTTTTGATGATTTAATTGCAACTTTGGGTGGCAAGGAACCAGTATCTGAAAACAAAATAAAAAAAACAAAGCTCTCCCACATGTCATCTGAAACAATTGCAAAAATTGAAAGTGGGGTCAAAAAACAAGGAAAAGAATAATACAACAGATTTAGCCATCTTATTTCAGCAATCATTTCTCTGCCAGTCGGGTCACCAAGCCAGATGACATGCATCCACTACATTCCAGTCACCATCATCGAATGATACAGGAGATTAAGGATCCTTTTACTTTGAGAGAAAAGTGGAAAAAAGAAAAATGGATTTTTTTAGCTGTAGTTGCAAGAGGGGAGAAAAGGAAGCATAGAAAGAATGAAATTCTTCCCTTATATTTGTCTGAACCTAAAGAAGAGAAGAAAAGCATGCAACCTTTCGACATTTGCTGACTGAATTATGACTAGTTGGCAAAATCAGTTAGCAAATGATCCTTTTTACTCTGTGAGAAAAGTGAGAAAAGCAAAAAATGGAAGAAAAAAAATGGAACAGACGTTATTCTGTGTTACAGTTAGAAGGAAAGAAAAAGGAGAATGAAAATTCTTCCCTTAAATTCATCATGAACCCAAAGAAGAGAAGGTGAAAAAATGCAACCTTTTATATTTACTAACTGAATCATGACTGATTCTAAAAATCACTTAGCAATTTGATCTATTGACCACGACAGACAGGTACAAAAGTAAAACAATCTAATCAAAGCATCAGCATTGCAATAACAATCTGTGGCCAGAGCTGAATCATCTGCCAGCCGTGCAAATAATGGTCACTTTGAAATTCTACAAAATCAACTTGAGAGAGTCAACACTACAACGACAACCAAGCCTTTATCCCACTAAGTGGCAGTTGGCTATATGGATTCTCCTACGCCATTGGACTCAATCCCCTACTATATCCTCTATATTTAAATAATTTTATCATATTTTATCAGCTGAAAGCCAGATGGAATTTTTTTTCCACTCAATTTAACCAAAAATAAAGTTCTGTAATCAATACTTACTCTGTGCTTTTTGATGCACCACTGGCCGTTGTTGAGCAGCTTGTATGCTTGCTAGTGAAGGAAGTTTCTTTTCCTCAAGAGGTTCAATGTCATCCCATCCTTCTTTGTCATTATCATGGTCCTCCTGGAGAAGTCCACTATCAACTTCTCCCCAACCATCTGTTGATGTTGGAGATGAGGGTCTAGGTTGATCAGAGACATTTGCTAAAGAGCTCACATCTGCAGATGCAAAACATGGGACATATTTCAGCTAATAATTTAAAATCAAGATGGCAGTACTTTTGTTTTAGATATTAATAGGCCTAGCCTCCCATTATTCAGATATAGGCACGAGTGATAAAAGAATCTTTTTGCAGTAGAATAATTTTTATCATCATATTTCCTCAGCAAATCAGTGTTTCAATCAGCACACACTTTCCCAGAGGTATACTGAAATATGAAATAGCATGACTCCTAAACAGATATGAAGAACAACTTTTCTTTCGACAAGTCATTTGGATATGATCAGAGAGAGTACAGAATCAAACATGAAAAAAGTTAACTAGTGGACTATTAGTCCAGCAAATTTTGATCGTTCTATAATAGGAGCCCCCATTTTAGAAAGCACAAAAACAACAAGACACGAAATCCACATCTCGGACTCTGATCCAGTCTCCTAAAGTAACACATACCACATATACTAAATAGCACAGTGGTGATGATAAAAAAACAACCATGACAATCACTGTTATTATTGATGATGATTAAAAAAATCCATCACAAGAGTCATCATCACTGTAATGTGTACCAAATTTCCCTGTTTTTGGTGTTTATTCAATTTTCTCAAGTACTTTATTATGTGATTGTGTTGGATCTCTCAAGTCCTGAGTAAGAGAAAATTTTGAATCATCATGATTTGGTTGACTTTATGATCAGAGTGTTATCTATTTAGGGGTATGCAAATGCATTGTGTTATTCGGATACATTCTTATCAATATTCATGCATCTTGTCACAATTCTCATACTGCATGCATCCGTCACTTTTATATAATTATATCTGAGTATGGAGTTACTTGTTATTTATCGCTGAGTTTGTTATTTACTTGTGTTGTTGTGTGTGTGTTGTGGAACTGTCCTTAAGTGAGATGGCCTCTCATATAGGGTAAAGCAGCTTCTAGAGTATGACAGTATTTTTTTGTATTTTAGCATAGTCAAAAGGCTACAATGACATAATTTTAGTTGACTACTTGTGTAGTGATTATGTTGTGACTAGCTATGAATATGTATTTCATCGTTCTAAAGGGCATGGCAAATTCAGGGTGCAAGAAAATTTTGCCAATTACTAAGAATTCTACAGTTGGCAATAGGGGTACGAGTGACCATCTCTTAAGATTGTAAAAAATAACTGATAAAACTCTTAGCCAACTATTATTCACTAACAAAATTCTTAGTCAACTATGATTGGCATTGTATATGTTCCTAAAGTTATTAAAAGGTCAACTATTATTCACTGACAAAATTCTTAGTCAAGTATGATTGGCATTGTATATGTTCCTCAAGTTGTTAAAAAAAGTCCCATAATAATGGTAATTGGTTTAGCACAAGTTCTTGGATTCCCATTTGGTTCAAACCAAACCAATTGAATCAAACCAAGATTTTCTTTTGTTTATTTTTTTAATATTGAAGAGCCACTAAACCAACATGTTAACTGAATTGCAACTGAATCAAAATTATTAGTTTAGTTCAGTTGAATCGAATTTGCAATTAAATAGCATGTTTTTTTATTTGAATATTGAATTATAACTTCTTATGGGCCAAAATTTTTATTCTAAAAAATAATATGTTAAATTAAGTTGTCATACGGTGTCTTTTTCACAATAAAATTTAAAAAAACCTTGAGTTATTTAAAATAAGACTCCATGATAAATATACTTTTATTATTTGAAAACAAAATTTTGGTTTTCCAATAATATGCTTCAATTAATCCAAAAGAAAGTAAATGATTTGGTAAAGAATAAAACCAAACCAAATTTTCTATTTGGTTCTGATCAGTTTTTCAGTTTGAACGGCCTAACACATCCCTACTAGTACTTCTGATGTTTCAGAAATGCAAGTTGATGATCCACTGATTATTTCCAACAAATTACAAAGATATTAAAACAAGGGTTAAGCAATCCTATAACCAAGGTAAAATAGATTAGAGAAAAGTACCAGAGCTACTATTTGAAGTTGCCAGAACTGGCACTGTACTAGCATTTGCCGATGTAAGGGAACCATGTTCAGAGGCTTTTCCCTTTGATGTTAAGGAACTCATAGCCCATCTGCATAAGTTTGTTCAAAATGAATGTCTCGATAGAAGAATACTTGAATACCAGCAAGAAATATATGATTGATCTAATAAACATCAAATGCAGGTGCACATGTTACTTCATGCATGCCTCCTGATAATAGAAATTGATCATTGTACAAGCAATAATGAGAATCAGGATAAGAATGGTGGTAAGATTGATCTGCATGATCATCAGGCAGATTACTGAATAGTATGATGCTTCTCCAATTATGTTGTATGGTAGTATAACAAAATGAGAAAAATGTATTTCAATCAGAAGGCAACTTCCAAATACCTCAAAATGAAAAATATGGAACCTTATAGCACATCTTGTTCAAGCAATCAGTTATTATTTTAATAAATAGACAAGAAAACAGTCGTGATCTTAGAGAAAGTCTAGGACCAATAACTCACCCCAGTAAACTAGAATTGCCGCTCACTGAAGGTATTCCAGAAAGTCCACTCTCATTTGTATCCCCTGTGACAAGCTACAGAAAAGAAAAGACAGCTTAAAGCTTAAGTTTAACATTAATATAAAGGAACAGGTTATCACTAAACATTAGATCATCATGCCCGCTGATGCATAAAAAAGTCCGACAATAGTAAATTACATGCAGGGAAATATGCAACTTTGGAAATAAATAGTAGGATGCAAATAGTGAAAAGCAATCCATGCCATGATCCTCCCTCGTGTAAGAAACACCCAATGCACATGGAAAACAGATCCATGTACCAAGAATGTGCCTGTGACAGATACTTAAATCATTACCAAGTACAAACCTAAGCCAGATTTTATTTGTACATATCGTGTAGAAGAATTTAGAGAAAGGATGTTCATGCAAGTGAGACAGTTTAGCAATTTATCAATCATTTTATGCTTGCTGCTTATCATATTTTGACTGTAAAACTTGATCAACCCCATCATGTATCAACTGGACCAACTAGGTATGTTGTGACTGTATGTTTGAAACATTTATTTTAAAGATAAGCCACCTAACATTTGCAACAGATTCATGAAAACCAAAAGAAGCAAAGTTTAAGAGCATTTTGTCCACCTGCACATACCTTTTCATGATGTTGTTTTGCAATAAGCATAAACTGATCAATAGCTTCAAATGCTTTTGTCCTCACCTCGCTGAAGCAAACAAAACAATTAAGTGAAATTAAAATTTTAAGGTAATCAGATTTCATTCATAGAATTACAATTATGAAGAAAGGGTCTTCTTTCTGTGTATTTTCCTGTTAAAAATAATCTCTATGGAGGATACTGTACAATAGTAGTGGACATAAAAAGAAAACAATTTCATCTATTAATTTCATGTTTGTCAAGCAAATTTGAAACAAGAAATATACAGAGAGGAACAAGTGAGCATAGTTGAATTAATAAGAAATCAGTGCAAAATACAAATTCAAAATCTTGCAGGTCAAAAATGTGGAACAAGCTGTTTCAAGTGTCATATAGTTTTTTTTTTAAAAAGTAGTTAAGCTTTCATGTATTTTCAGCAGTTGGTGAACATTTTTGCATTTAAGGATTTTTGTTGTTGTAAAAATGACACTAAACAGTAAACATATCAATAATTGGAGCAGACTGAGGCATATCTTTTCCCTGGATCTTAAAAGAATCAACCAGTGTTAATAGCAACAGAGAAAGCTTCAAGATCAAAGGCAAGGAATTTGTTTTCCAACAACTATCCTCAACTTTTTAATCATGACTAGAATATACTTGTTGAGGTTGACCTAATGACCACTTATCCCATAAACTAGAACTTTTGAAAGAAAAAAAAATCAATCTACATATTTATAGCCTCAAGAGCAGCTACCCAAGGAGGGGCCTATTAATCAACAATTCCTAAAGAGGATACCCAAGTTGAGTTTTTCCCAAACAAGGCACCCTCCCCCACTTAATGGACGAAAATACCTTCAACTTCTTCCTCCTCTTTCTGTTCCTTCCTGCTCCTAGCAATCCTCTTCTTCCTCCTTGCTTCTGTCACTCTTATCATCAATAATGTTCTTCGAACCATCATAGTCTCTTTACTACCAACAGAGGATTTTGAGACGTAGAGGGAAACTGAGAGCTGGCAGGAGTTGAAGCAGTTGAAGATGAGTTGGAATGAAAGAAGACAAGGTGACAATGGCAGCAGATGCAGCAACAGGAAGGACAAAGAGGAGGAAGAAGATGAGGGTATTTTCGTCCATTAGTAGGAGTCATCATAGAATAAATTCTGTAGCCTCAATCTCCCTCGTGTGGGAGGGAAAAGTGGACTTGAATGGATCAAGCTCTACAAGTAATAAATCAACTTAATTCCACATATACTAGGATTCACATACAGAATCTCTTGCTCAGATATAGTACTAAAATTGACTAGGTGACAACTCATCCAAAATCCTGAGTTATTAGGAACTTAATCAAATTTATACATTCTAAACAATACCAAGTAGCATTTATGAATATTACACCCATAATGATTTAGTTAAATATAAAAGATGTACCATGAGTATAATGATGATCATGTTAGCGGTTAAGGATCTGTAGTTGGAAGACGATGAGTCAGTCATACGCTTCATGTTTCAGGTATGGCTGATATGACTTTAAACTTATTTTCAGACCAATACACTAGCACATATTGTCCTATTTTCATGCAATTTGCCTTCTATCAATCTCATGATATTGTTCTTTGAGAAACTAGAATATATAATAATACATGTTTCTCATAATTGGACGTAGTACCAAAGTGACCAATGAACACGTGAACAAACAAATTGAGTTCATGCGCATGGCAAAGAACATGGAAATCAACTAGACATGGTATTAATGAGCTCACCCATCCGGATCAATTGTCAGAACAACCAGATTAGGAAGGATACGTGTGGCAATCTCTGTCATGTCATAGTATTGAACAGTTGCATTCAAAGCCATAATTCCTGTCACACATAACCAAGTATAAGATTGTATATGAACAAATTATGGCTCTGTAACTTGCAAATGCATCTATCTCCAGGGTTAATTAGCATATTAATCTGGTAAAAACAGCCGATGAATTCTAGAATAACTAAGACAAAATGATACTAAGACAGATACAGAGACATAAACCTCTGTAAAAATTCACATGCCTGCAGCTCGAGCTGGAGAAAAAGTATCCCTCAAAGCACGAACAGTGAATGCATTAATTAGAACTCTCTTTCTTGTCTGCATTAAGCATGACATTTTTTAGTGCCAATTGTTAACGAACCTATAAGCACATGAAATCGCAAATAGTTGCTGCTATATAAATTTATTAGCATAAAAGTGATTCCAAAACTCTGAAGTTATTTTCATTTAAATAGTATGTGATGCATTTTGTCATGGTATTAAGTGACAACCAAACAATAACTGGTTAAAAGCAAATAAAAAAGGTCAGGACAAACCGCATCATTTAGGTAGCTAGCAATATTTCCCAGAAGGATTGTAGTATTTGTTCGAATAGCAGGTTCTTCATCCACCTGCCAACAAGATTGTCCATGTAGTTAGTCCAGATTATCAAGCAAAAAAATCTCCAACTGAACATGATTTGCCATGATGATATATGTGCAAGAAAATATAATTCTACATCCTAAAAACAAAATCAAAGATTGCTTTAACTTAAAGACAAACTCAAACATACCTGTAATTTGGACAGATACTTCAACAAAGATCCTGACATAGTACGCTGAGACAACTGCAATGAGATTAATGATTTATAGGTTAGGAACAATCAAACTGTCAAACAGGTAGGACAAACATGAAACTGTCTTTGTATTTTTATGCAGCAAATTTTGCCACTAGAAAAATGAAAACACCATATTATAAAGTGAACACTGAAAAAGGGGTCCAATTTCTGATAGACATTTTATACAACACAGGGAGCAAGTATGCCAAATTAATTTCTTTGGAGAGCATAAATTAGCAACCACACACATGTAGTAGAAACATCAAGCCAGAAGCATATGTGCATCCATTAGAAGATTAACTTGTTTCAATTTCTGGTACTTGACAAGGCACTGACACAATAGCTGGACAAATAACTTAGGAAATATTACTATCACTTTCACTTTTTCTTTTCTCATAGTCTGACCATCTCCTATCTTAAGCCATACTTCAGTAAGATACCAACCTAAACAGAGCACTCCTTGCTAAGATTATGCAGATCTAGATGATACCTACGTGTGAGTAGATTAAACTTAGGTGAGGTGTCAATCAACGTTAGCAGCATGCCAGACTACGCCCACAAAAGATATTCACCAGTCTGCTGACCATGAAAAATAAGATTATCCTTAATACAGTATGCCTTATTAGGGGAGAGTTTTCATATCTAAGTCAAAATATTAGTTATGAAAGAAAAAGAATCTTAAGTAAACAGTACTAAGTACTACAAGGAAAAACAACATATGAAACTATAGCATGCAAGAATATGATATCGTATGCAAGAACTTAGTTGATCCAACTTTCAGAGATTGCAAAAACAAATTTTAGGGGTTGAAGGATAACTTCCATCCACACCTTTGGCGCTAAAACTAGCATGGACTTCAATGTCAATTCACGTAGGAAGGCAGAAGTATCAGCAAAACCATTTGCAACATGAGGAAAAACCTGTAAAGTACAACCACAATTAATTAGCATATACTGACAGTACACAACATTGCTTTCCATTAGAAGAATTCAAAATTTTTTGTGATATGTAACATTGATATTGGAAACACACTTGCTCATCAACAATCTGTGAGGACAATGACTCTCCAAATTGATCTACATGTTGCAGAAGTGCAACTCGAATGGCTCTATCATTTGAGGAGAACAGCTTCACAATAGTTGGTAATACCTGCATAATAATAGAAATTTAACAATCTATTTTAATTAGAGAATGATGGTGAAATCAAAAAAAAGAAATTGGCATATTGACCTTCATATTGAACTCTTCAGCTGAAAGCCATGAACCCATTTTCAGCAATGCAGTTAAGGCAGGAGCAGCAGCTGAACCAAATTCCAAGGCAGAAGACAACAATGGAAGCAACTAGTGTAGACAATCAAAAGACAAGGTTAGCCTTTTGCAGGCATCATAAGGTTAGTTAACATAAAATGAACAAATGAGATTGCAGAATTCAGGAACCTTCTTCAACACAATCTGGCGAGGAAGCTGTTCAGCTAGGTTTGGAAGCTTACGGAAAAAAGAATCTTTCTCAACACTGTCTTTTAAGTTTAGAATCTCCATGAATTGAATAGTCTCCACCAACTTATTATGAAAATATTCTAACAAGGAATAATTATTGAGTCAGACTTTGTTTCCTTTTCCCTTTTAAAGAGAAAGGACTTAAATAACATCTAACAGAGCTCATAATACAATGAATAAGTGAAGTGTTGAAATAACAGATTCTACAAGTGAAGATTGTCGTTAGCAATAATAAAAATATAAAGGTGTATTCCTGTGGATGACAATAGTTAGTTTTTCCCTACAGATCCCATGAAAGTTGCACAGTTTCCAAAATGTCATTACCTCATTATTGGGGTTGATGATTGCAACTTCTGCAAATTAGCCCCTGAAACAGATAAGTATGCAATCCAAGTCCTTGCCTATGGCTTACATAACAACCTTCTAAATCGAAAGATTTTTTTAGAAGACTTTGTTAGCATGCCAAATTTAGGGAAACAACCTCATCTAATTGATATGCACATACATGATACTAGAACGAGCATCTACAAAATATATTCATTTACTATTAAAAAGGTACACTTCAACAACTCTGCTCCTATTAAAAAGGTACACAAAGAATATGAAAGAATACGTGGAGTATCTAATTTTTTTAGCCAACTATCTATATTTTTATATATATTTTTCAAGCTCTTGCTGACACAGTGGTTTACCCAAAACAATTTCTTGCCATTTATATTTCATAATTTATTGTAGACAATGAGTTTTAAAATTAAACAAAAATATATCTACAATCACTAGTAAATCTATAATGTCCAAAAAGTCTAATTGAGTAATACACGTTCACAGCACTAGTAAATCTATGTCCTATAATAGGTCTAAGAATTTTCAAAAATTACCATATTTCATACTAGAAAGTCAAACATGTTTATCAAATATAATGAAAAATGAAATAAGAAACTGTCAAAAATAGAAAATATATTCAAATTTTTATTGGCCAGACTATTAGTAATTTTTCTCTTTTCATCATTTTTATCTTTCCTGCAAATTGTTTTCCTCCAAAAACACAATTTCTTGGCAACCAATTTCAAAATATTCATTTTTATTTGAACAAGGTTAGTGTTTAAGCACTAAAATTCTTCATACGGAGACACTGATATGAGATTTTAGAAAGTATAAAACAATATAACCTAGTTCATTATTGTATACAATGTTATCTATTTTAAAACTAATATGGTTAGATAGTAAATGAAAATTTTGGTTGGCAGGAAAATTTTTGGAAAAACATTGCAAGAAAAAGAAGTTAAACAGAACATGACAAAGAAAATTTCAAATACCATAAAAATTAGCAGTTAACACTGTAAGACATGTTACATAAAGTACATGTTACACAACTTACACTATCAAAAATGTCAAATATTCTAGGCAGATTTGAATAAATTACAGCACAAGTGTGTCAGAGAGGGAAGGATGAGAGATTAATAAGAAAGAGGCCTAACCTGTAGCTGTTCATATCTAGCAAATACAAAAACTATATTTTGGTGATTCTATGTTTTTCAAGTAGTAAAACTGAATCTCTCTAATATGGAAACTTCTATTTAAGCACTGAATTTTAGATTATAGTAGATGTTAATCCTAAAAGACAAAAGGTCATAAAGACTAGAAAAGGATCTCACCACCGTTGTCAATAAGCTTTGATGGATTCAATCTGCGAGATGGTGTGGAACTCAAAAGCCTCTGGTAATCTGGAAGGAGAGACTTCACGAAAAACAAAAATTGCACATGTCATAGTACTCTTTCAATAGAAGCTTAACATTTAAATATAAAGAACAACAAATAACCTTTTCTAGTTGTTTACTAAGCCTCCATCCATACAAAAATATAATAGATTGTAAGTAAAAGATTAAACAATCATCATTTTCAAAATGACAATGCAGCAATTAGTTTGTTTAAGAAGGAACAAGCATAAAGAGAATGCAACTTATCGATGCTAACCTTTGGAATGAAAGAGGTGTTTCGAAGTTCCTCTGTTTTGGATAATTTTGTGCCAGAAAAAATCTCATAAATCAAACACCCTGGAAAAGGGATGATAAGTTATCATAGCAAAATTCCACAGAGCTAATCAAACTCAAATTGAATGCAGATCCACAGAATATGCACTAACATAGACCATTGCAACTGGAACTTCACACAGTTAAATATCTGGCAAGCATTAACAAAATCATATCAGTATTTCCCAAGTGAAAACATGCATTGATAATATAACCATCAACTAGATGGTGTTTCAACTTAGGGCACTTTAACCAATGTAATTAACATGGTTTGCTGGCAATAGGGTGAGGAGTAGTAGACAGTCAGGATACAACAAAGATTGCAGTTTCACTCATGGATCATAAGCATCACGCTAGAATGCAACCTACAGGGATGTCAACACAATCACATCAATCGAGTAGTAATCAAGCCTTGTCTTCAATTTACATTAACTTTTGACATTGCATGTGTGCAACCAATTCATTCACATGCTAAACTAAACCTTCTAAATTTTACAATTAACTCGAACAGGCAATCCTAGAACCTGGAATATTATTATCCAGACTTCTTCATTTTTTGAATTTCAAAATGCTAGCAATTATAGAGATGTGAAAGTATTTTGAATCTACAGTCACCATAGGCGGATGCAATAGGTATACTTAGCTGCATGTGATTCATCAGCTATCAGCTTCGTTTATCCAGCCTTCTATCATGATTCTACTTTAAACTAAATCAAAGTGGGTAGATCCTTTTAGCTTCCATAACCTGAGATCTTAAGATCAGACATCCTCACGTTTGCCGGTGGCAACTAAATTAAGGCTTTTAGGTATAACTTTAAATATATGATTTAGTACGTGGTATAATTGCCATCAATTAAGAACAGATGCAAGCTAGTTTGTATCAATAAAATGAATGATGTCTGCTCATGGCTAGATGTCCAAGGGTAATACTCTGCATACTGTTGCATTCTCATGCATTATGCTAATGAGTCCATACTTCATTAATGGTAGTAGATAAAAACAGCTTTGTGGAGATAGTTCTCAGAAAAAAATATTTCTTTCAAGGAAAGACCCATATTTATATACGTGCATCAATAAACATCATTTAGCATGCACAGGAAAAAGAATTGATATGCTTTTAACTGAAGGCCTTACTCACCCAATCCCCATGAGTCGATAGCCCAAGTAGGTGACTTCCTAATATTTTGCCAATCTGATTTTGCAAACTCCATTGACTTGTACTGTGATCCAACCAGCCACTCATATTGCTGCATTGCAAGGATGAGAAGTATGAAATACCACACTTAACTATAATTATATAGGAGCAGAGAAATACCATTAAGGAAAATAATGCAGAAAAATATGATTTTAAATGCATTATTTTTGTATAAACATATATATGAGAAATCCCTGATTCCATATGATGACTGGCACATAATGAAGAAATATCTGTAGTATGTGTAGCGAACAATTAGAAGTAAACATGCTTTACCCAAACATCATTTCTTATCAGAAAAACATGGACTGTATAATATATCACGTGATGACCATTTATTATCTGATGCAATACCTCATAATTGTGGCCTGGGAAAGCAGATGACACATAATAGTTGAAAGATCTTTTCAAAAGGAAGCACAAATTATCAAGATAGGGCTACATGTTTCCATAGAAAAAAAATTGCATATGGGAAAGTGTGCTTGTGACACCAAACAGATTCTTTGGGTTCCAACAGCAAAAGCTAAAATTGACTCCCCCAAGGCTTCTGTCTCACCACTTAGGTATTACATTCATCATCAAAAGATCTGCCCATGATTCCTAGGTCTCATCTGTTTGATGAAGTTCTTCTTGAAGGGTGAAGATTCCTCTTGGAGGGTGACAATGATGCAATAAATATATTCCTATTAAAATAGATTTATCATATAACATAAATCAGTTCATAGTCTAAATTTTCATTTTATTTCTACTTGTAAAATTTAAATATTTTTTACTTTTGTTATTTCTATCTTCTAGCAAACCTAGTAAACTGCATATGAATCTTATGAGAACTGATACCAAATTATTGTAAACCTACAAAGGAAATTCTCCTTCATTGGTATCATAATTCAAATGATACTTTTTTTTCTCAAAATATTCTCCTCTCTCAGAGATCGCCAACATAGGTAAGGATGGCAATTTGATCCACTCTGGTGAACACCCATGTAAGCCCCGTCTTGCCCAACTGCATTTACCCCACTTGGATGCAAGAGATCTAACGAATATATTATTTTATGAGTTGTTCTATTGTATGTGGATTATGTTTCAGTACTTGAACCTGCTTTGAACAAGTAGGCTAGGGCAGAATGAGGAAGATGAATTTACTTCATAACCTGCATTGTTGACTTTTTATGCCAATGGGAAAGATAATTTAAACCGCTGCCTACCCTTTTCCTAGACTGATGCCTTATCTTAATCACAATAGCCTAACCTAATCACCTTCGTTGTTGACAAACACATTCTAGCAATCCTAGTAAACCTAGTGAATCATACCATTGAATCATCAATAAAATTTAATTTCTACAATTTTCTCCTCTTGCTCTGAGATAGTTGATTGAAGCACGTGATATTCACTTGTGTTGAGTCAAGTGGTATAAGGATCAAGTTCAAGAGTAGTCGCAATTTGTTTGCGCTTAATTAATTTTTTAAAAACAAAAAATAATATTTTAGGCTGGAGTCTCCAAGAATCATAACTCAGGTCAGGCTGACCTAGGGTATTTGTTTGGTTGACCTAGATGCCTAAATAGAGCCATTGGAGCTTCATTTAAAGGCTTGCTTGTTGGATCTTTTAGCACTAATGCTTCAAACAACACGTCACTAATTTCCTCAATTATACACAAGTGCCAAAAGTAACACCAAGGAACTTCAAAAGTAAAAGTTACTGTCTCATCCTTATTTTTGAAAGTTCTCTCGATAATACTCTTTTAACTTAGGATTAAATCTTTATCTATGGGGTACGTGTGAGACAGAGGATTTTTCTTATATATATCTTCTTGAGAATGTATTTGCTTCTAGAGGGAATCTAGAAACAATGAATTTAGATTGTACCATATATTAGAAGATCTCCAGAAATGACACAAACTTGAGCAAAATGACCTAGGTAGGTCACTGAAAGCAAATAGGAACTTGGTGGTCTGCTTGGGTAGAAGTGATTTAGCTTGAGGCTTTTTATCTAGGACGAACTCTAGAGTAAAGGATTGACTTGAGTAAGAAAAAGGACTCCAGTTTGGGTCATTTTCACCAAGTGCTTATTAGTAGCTCGTCATTGTGAAGGGGCACTAGAAATATATCATATACTTGTAGAGCTTTACCTTATTATCTCATTTAAAGGGTTGGTTTAACTAATTATCAAAGGTAATGCAAAGGGCACATCATAGGTTATGGAATAGTCATAGGTTGTGGAATAAGGAGATTCCGAACTACATTACATTATCATATTAGTGTGTGCTTATTTACTTTTTTTTGTTACTGTTGCTTTACCTTATATCATATACATGTAGAGCTTTACCTTATTATCTCATTTAAAGGGTTGGTTTAACTAATTATCAAAGGTAATGCAAAGGGCACGTCATAGGTTATGGAATAGTCATAGGTCGTGGAATAAGGAGATTCCGAACTACATTACATTATCATATTAGTGGGTACTTATTTACTTTTTTTGTTACTGTTGCTTATATCACATTTTAATATTGATCACAATGACACACTTTGTTCGCACTTTGTATTTAACATTATATAGTTGTGTTTTGCTAGAAAAATCAAAAGAAAGGTGTATCATCTATTCACCCCCGATAGGCAAGTTGATGCAGATTAAACAGCACAAACTTCCAAAAGCTATAACTTTTGACTCGGGTATCAGAATGAGACACGGTCGGTTGCTGGTCAAAGCTCTTTCACCTTCATTTGGTACTGAGTGGAACCCATACCGATCTATTGTCGGGCCCATTAGACATCGTTTAGTGTCTTTTCGGAGACTCCGAACATATGTTTTACTATTTATAGTAATTTCCTGTCTTTAGGGTTTGAGGGTATTTTTGACTTTTGAAAGTTAGGGTTTTGTTTTGGGTCTATTTAAACACGTATTTAAGGATTTTAAGGCAGTTTTCGATTAATACTATTTACAACAATGTTGTTTTCTTCCCCAAACACAAGTTTGGTTATCTATCTCCTGATATTCTTCGGTAGAATCAACAGGTTGTAGAAGATTGCTTCCGGTATTCATGCGTGAATCAACAAAGTCAATAGTTTCCGCTACGTCACAAGTCATTTGATCCTACACTAATGACATACCAGTTCAGTTATCTTGTTCTCTTATGTTCATGTGGTAGTTTAGATCTGATAATTAGGAACTCAGAATAAGATGAATCATATGTTTAGCAATTCATGAAATAGAAAGATAATTAACAGTTCTTCTGGGGTTAAGTCCTGAATAACATCAAAAGTTCCTTGAACTCAGGCATTAGGTTAGAACCATAGGTGTCAACTTTTATCTCCTGGATTACTGATACTAACATCACTCTTGAACTTCTCCATCTCAAACTGACTATGTACAGATGAAGAGATTCCTTCAATAGTATAGTTAATGTAATTTATGGTCTGGGATTTGTTGTAGTTTGGTTTAGTTTAGCAGGATTTAACTTTGATATTGCCTAGAAATTGGCAAGTGTGACCTTTAACATTTTTGTGTCTTTTGCTTCAAAAAACAATTCCCAGACAAAGAGCACTTAGTGTAATCTACAGGGAAGAGATGCCATTATATACCAATTGGTGTGAAACCTCACACATCAAAAGCCAAAAAAACAGACCTAAATCTGTCTCGCATCAGATGGATCCTATTTGCAAATAAACTTTGTGAATACTTCGATTTGTATAACTACAAAATTATCCACCTAAAATCACTTTTCTTGTGAAAATGGTTTAGTTGACTATAATAAGAAGAAATATGCTAAAAGCATTTGCAGACATGTCTTTTCAAGTTTGTACGAATTTAGCATGTCACAAGATCAACTAATAATTTATTCACTAAAGAAAGTCATCTGAAATAGAATCTAGTGAAAAGCTAGAATTAGAATACCAGCATTGCACTGTTAGAAACTTCACTGTTCCCATCAAATTCTGATAGCACATCAAAGGCATGTAGCTTCCAGTCTAACGTTGGAGTCACCACAACACTGGCCAAGCACACATTACCATGAACCTGGAATCAAATAAGTACCAAGAATCATTAGCATCATGTTACTTCAATGTCAAAGTTCCATAAAGGAAAGTAATTTTACATGACACAAGGATTAGTGCACCAGAAATTTGAATAGCAATTTTCCTACTCATCCTAGATTGGTTCATAATGAAGAATCTGTCTGCAAAGTCAATGGAGTACTTAATAAAAACTTCTTTTTCTAGGGAAAAAATTGACAACCAAGCATAAAATTAACTGATAAAAAAAAACTATTATTCTTTACCACACACAATGGTGTCTTTAAGTTTTGACAAACTTACTATATTTATGAACAATAGCTCATAATCCATAGCAAGAAGATAAACATGACAAATACAAATAATTAACAGCTACATTTTTCCTTGGTAACAAAGACAGGACTGAAATATCTTGTAAAATATTATATGAAGCAAACCTCTAAACCATAAACATGGAGAAAGTTACATTAAGAAAGTAGAGGCATGATCAATTATAGCAGTTTTTAGGTCAGGAAACAATAGAACTATATGTCTTGAGCATCAAAATAAAAGTTGGATTGAATTTTTTCGGTCGAAGAGGTAAGAGATTACTTACAAGCTTACAATCATTATTTAGAAAGCTCACAGCTTTAGATATCTGATGTAGACCCCATGCAAAATATTCATCCCTGCATGAAAAGACTCTCAGGTGAAATGGGAAGAAAATCAACATATTTTGAAAAAAAAACACAAAATTCAATGGCATCAAATTTGAAGTTTAGTATTCAGAAAACAAAAATTCAGATGGCCAACTCACTTGAAAAGGTAAGAAACCATAGTCTCTTAAACTTTATTTTTATAAATCTCATGCCTTATAATGGATCAAAACTCAAACAAGTAAATCCATTTCAGCTATGGAAAGGAAAATCAACCTTTTCTAATGCATCTCAGTTTCAATTTGTTCTCAGTTGTAGCCCAGATATGTTGGCCCGTATCAATACATGATATTGTTTGGAACTAATTTCACTCTGTGAATTTATTTTTTGCAAGAAGTTACAGTTTATACATTCTTATATAACATGTCGAAAGGTGACCAGCAGGTTCTAGTTAGATGAGTTGAATGGATTAGAGTGAATGGTGTAATCTGTAAACGACAAAGAAAGACCAAAAGAACTCTAGCTAATATAAATAATTTATTTGATTTCAACTTTATTTGTAATATACCTCGTAGCTTAATGGAGGATAAGATTCATATATCAGAAGGGGCAGACACAGCTTGATAGCAATTGTGAATGCATTCTAATAGTCAACATCTTACTCAAATCAACCCAGGCTTCAGCTCTCTTACACAAGAAACATATCTCTCCATAATTTCCATCAATAAGAGTATAACATAAAAATCTTGTATTTTTGTTTACCATACAAGATTCCAAGATCAAATGGAACGTATGATCGGCTAGTCACACTTGTCTTTTCATAAGAAGTCTAAAACATAAAAGATTTCAAAACTGATCTTGAAGATGTTGTATAGATTACAAATGAAAACTAAACATGCTTATTTCAATTTGAAACTGTTGCAAACTAACATATGTTTAGTTTTTCTTTGTAGCTTAACAACATGGTTTCTTCATTCCTAACAAATATTTACTAATTTTCTCTTTATAAAGTTTCAATGGGAGTTGTAATTCAAGCTTCAAAATGCAAGATTATATTTATGTTCTTGGTCATAATTTTTATAACTTAATAACACACAAAATATATATATACATATAATTTTGGCACAATAATATTCTATGTTCATATTACTTTACTAACAAATTCATCTATGTTTTTACCATCAATTTATATAATGAAGAATCGTTAGAATCATATTACTAATTCTCAGAATTTTGTATTTTATTTGTATCTATGGGTGGAACCAAGTTGGTTCATCTTGGATTTTGAAAAAAAAAAATCCAACTTAAATTGATTTAAGTTAAAAATAAAAATAACCAATATTACTAAGAAAATGTTCAAACCAAAATTCACTTTCAATTTTTCTTGATTCAAGTAATTGATACAAGTATGTGGCAAAATAATGTGGACCTTATTGAACATGCATTATCAGGTCATTGTCAAAAAGAATAAAGTTGCTTTAAGTTGGTCATGGACCTTATCAGGTTATCAGAAGAAAATATTGTCAAAAAAAGGGAGTTGCCCACCAGCAAAATGAGTATGGTGGCAGAACCTAAATGAGTAAATTTTCATAAATATTTCATTACCACAACAACATTTTCATGTAAATGTAATCCATCAGAAAGTTCACTTACCTTTGTGTGCCACTTAAATTTAATTCCTTGATCTTTTCTGAGAGTGGCATGACTGGTTCTGTCACAATGTAAATAGTATGTTTCATAGTAGATCCATCTGAAACCTCAGCCTCAGTGCTGTGTAGGAAAGACAGGATATTTGGATGCCTAACCTGGAACAAAATGCATAAACTTACTTTCCAACTAAAAATCGAATGCATGCAACATAGCACATGAAAGATGAATATGGAGAACATGATATTGATACATTCATGTGGGCATGCCAGGAATGTAAAAAATATAATCCAATCAAATTAAAATCGCAAACATGATGTGATGAATTGCAGCAGAGTAATTTTCACCAAAACAAGATTATGCAAATAGGGAAAATTAATCCAAGTGAAAAGGAGAAGTTTTAGAAAAGGAAATAAGAATTCCTGTCCTTTATACATAAGAAAAGTGAAACATATTGTATCATTCTGATCAAAAGAAAAGGACTCACAACTGAAATTGACAAGTGGAAGCTCAATATAAGTGCATACCGTCCGCAAGCGCTTAACACCATTACGACCTGCTATCAAGTGACCATCTTGACTGCTGCTTCCTGAAAGAATAAATATCGATACAGCCGATCCATCTTCCTGGAAGCGCAATCAACAAAGCTATGCGTCAATAAAGCTAGAAGGAAAAAGTGACAAATTGTAGCATGAAACATAAATACTACAACAACATAAACTGAAAACAAACAGTTTACAGAGAATGTCTTGATGGTTTCCTATGGCCTATGCTAATTAAACAGGAGCCATGGAGGTAAGAATCAACACTGCATGCCCAATTTGATTTGTGATCTCTAAAAATAGTTAAAATGACAGCATTGCAGTACTCAAAATGCAAAGTTTTACTAGCCTAAAAACCTTGCAAACTTATGCAACTTCAGTTAGTCTTTAGTACACAATCCACGAATGCAGGGTTGGGAAAGGCCTGCATAGGCATAGCCTTATCCTTTAAAGCAATTAGCCAAGAGGTTTGCCTTTGACTTGGGTATATCTTTTATGCTAGTGATGTAGTAATCAGTGGTGCTAAATATAAGCACATAATGTGGATTAGCTTATCGTGATTTAAATTATAAAAACCAGAATGCATGAGTAAGGAGCAAGTTTGTTAACTGTCATTGATAAGATTCTCATATACTCCATGTACCCACATTAATATGTTCTAGATTTTTCATCAATCAAGAGGTAGAGTGCTCCTAGTCTCCTCATATGCTGAAAGATGGAAACGAGCAAGGATTTAAAAAGCATGCGCAGGTCATATGCAAACATATATACCAGTATATATACAGCCCGTCAAAAAAATATACATTTTATATTAACTAATATCGACAAAAAAAAAGTGTAATATTATATACAAAAAATGTATTAAGTTTCCATATAAATTGTAATATATCAAACTAATCGACAAGCAATTCATATAAAAGAAGTTTACATTTATAATGTAAAATATCAATTAATTAACCTTAGCAATCTACATTTCCATATTAACATTTTCACAATGAACTAAGCAATCCATATAACATAAAAACAAAATCTAGTTAAATGCGTTTTAGTCAACACTAGCAATTGATGCAATAACTTCTTGTTAGTTTTGATCAAATCAATAGTAACTTGGACTTTAACTTACGAGAGATTAGTTTGGAGTGTATAATCTTTATGCCTCCAATTCATTATCTGTCCTCCATAAGGTTCATTTGTCTTGTTTCTATACCCAATTACATAATGAAGCAAACCTCATATTGGGATAATTTAAGTGATATGCAGTACCTAGTCCTCATTTTACAAGCTTATGCAGTTGTACAAGTGACATATGTGGATGCTTTTCAACACAGTGCTAATGAGTTTGAGATTCCAAGTAACTTTTGTTTCAAGAATCTTGGAATATCAAGTTACAAAGACTAGTCTTGATTGTTTTGACATCATAGAAAAGGACAGCCTAGTATACAAAGCTCCTGTCAATGCGGGATCCAGGGGAAGGATCTATTGTACACAGTGTCTTACCCTGCTTTGTTCTGACATCATAAACACTAAAAATGATCAGCCACAAATATTATATATGTGTGTGTGTGTGTGTGTGTGTGTGTGTGTGTGTGTGTGTGTGTCATAAAATGATGCTCCCTTAATCATAATAAATAGATATAAACATACTGATCTTTTTAATTATAGAACAGATACAATTTATCTGCAACTTCAATAATTCATTGTCAATTTTACAATGAAGACCTTCAATAATTCATGTAGTTGATCTCCACTAATACCCTTTTTAAATACACTTGCTAACTTAAACAACTGTCCTATCTCATCTGAATCCAGTTGCAACTCCTCATGATTTCCATCAACAACTATTTATGGTTCATAGACTTCCCATTCATCTCAACAACTTCCTCCATGCTTAACATGGTGCTCCTTAATTCTCAAGCATTCTAACACAAGAAACTTGTTGCTATATCAGCCTCAGGAAACATTTTTCCCAATCTACTATGTACCCTACAGCAACATAAACATGATCCAATCAACCAAACAGCAAATGTAGATCAAATTTGGCAAGCTGTCTCCAAGCTTAATCTCATTGTCAGTATTAAACCCAATAATCGATACTTTACACCATCTAGGGTGCCATAGGAGAGGCCAAACGTAACATGTTTAGCTTTTCTCCAAGACCAAAGAATAAAAGGACGCAATTTTCAACGTAGGAGTTCAAAGACTAAACAAGAAGCCAAAGCATCCAATTGGATGGATGCAAATGGAAAGGTTTTGCTTTAACACGTATCTGGGAAGTGAATAATGAACATTGACTGATAAAAAAAATAATTTTTGCAACACTGATAAATCTGTTACATGTGTAATTTTTCTCTCCCCTTTAAATACTATTTCGTTTTTCTCCAATTGTTACCACTGTTTACTCAAATAATCTAGACCGGGTCTCTCAATACACCACAAAGCTGACAGGAATTGACATCTAGTCATATACACGTTTGCTAAACTTACTCTAAAATTGTTAGTTAGTCCTTAGTACAAAAGATTAGCCATCTATTTAGATTTGGACATTAATATACTGTTTCAAAAGTGGAAGTACGAAAGAGACGAAGAAAAGAAAAAAAAAACACCCGTCTAATTAGGACAATGATCAACTCCGTTAAATTCACCCAAAGCGCTAAACCTAACGGAAAAAAAGAAATAATATAACATGTTATTCCAGAAAATAATTGATCAATCAATTTTACCATTCCTACCACTATCAGATCGTAGCCAAACTGTCTCCAATTCGACGACGAAGGCAAATAAACAACAGGAACAGGTAAACGGTACACGAGATAGAAATTTGACAAGTAGAGATCGGCAAGATCAAATATCAGAATAGCTATGCTCGAGAACAAAAAAGTGGAAACCTTGGAAGTGCCGCGGGAGTGAGTCCAGGAGCCCCAAGAGGAGTGGTAGGGCTCGCCGATGTTGTAGGGAAGATCCTTGATGCCTGTCCCAGATCCGCCCACTACTCCCTTCAAAAACTTGAACATCCTCCTCCTCCTCTCTCCTCGATTGAGACTCGGACGGGAAAAAGGAAGAAGGGCAGCGAGTCGCGAGATCTGACTCTGGGTGGAGAACGAGATCGAAACTTCACCGAGCGGACAGTGACAGAATTTCCTTATTTCCCTATTTCGACAAAATTGCAAGTTAGTCCTTGGTATTCAGTATTTTTACATTTGCTCCTTTCATATTTGAGAATAAACTTCTACAATATAAATATTTATTTTATTACTCGTTAAAAATAATTAAATAAGGCTAATCAATTACTTGACCAGAATTAGAAATGCATTTAATTAATTGACCACTATAAAAGTATTTGGTGACTAAAAAAGGCCTTAAATTCATATCAAATAAATATTATTGCACTATTAAATCTTATTTTAAAATATTATCCTTTATAATAAATTATTATATTTGTCATTATTATTCTTTTAAATATTATATTTAAGCAAGATCATTAAATTTATTATTATTTATTCATTTAAAATATTAAAATAAATTATTAAATTTATTAATAATTTTTATATGAATTTGATATTATTGTATAATTATATATAAAATTATTATATAATCTGTTTAGACAAGTAATAAAATAATTTTATTAAATTATTATAATGGCGACACCTCGAAGTGTATCGGCTTATCCCATCCTTTTCTGAATTTTCCGACGTCGGACAGGGGGGTTCCTATCATTCGTCTCAGGCCATCAGGCGGCCGAAGACGGAGAGGACCACGGCGATTAGGCCGCAATGGCCATCGTCCTCTCCCTCCCCTCGTCGCCGTACCGTCGCCGGATGCCATGGATCCGGTTCCCATGCGCCGCTATCGTTGAGGCCTTCCCTGGCTCCGCCTCCATGCCCGACGCGGGCAGGGGCAACGGCCTGAATGCCATACATCTCCCTGCGAGGGCTCAGATGCAAGGCGTTGACTCCAATTCCCAGGCTGCTCTCTCTGTCCTCTCCAAAGATCTGGCCGAGGATATACAGTCGGAGGCGCGGGCCGTGGCTCGCGCTGCCAATGCGGCCGTCTACAGCCCGCAGCTCATCGCCACGAAATATTCCTCTAGGCCTCTCAAGGTAAGCCCTAATTTGAAGGTTTCTCCTTGCCGTGCACTTCTTCTCAATTTTGTTATTAGGCTTGGTTTTGGGTATAGGTGTTCTCGAGGACGCTGGAGATATTCATGGCGTTGGGCATCTTTGCTCTGAAATTAGCCATGGACCAGAGGCAAGGGAAGCTTGACAGGAGGAAGCGGCAAAGAGCAGCGGAGCTGACCAGAACCCTCGCTCGGTTGGGCCCGACGTTTGTCAAGATCGGGCAGGGCTTGTCCACGCGACCTGATATCTGCCCGCCGGAATATCTGGAGGAGCTCTCCGAATTGCAGGTCCCATGTTGAACCTTTGAGATTTCTCTTGTTCTTGATTTCAGCCATTGATCACTTTTCTCGATTGGTTTGTTTTTGGGGGGTAGAACAGGACGGACTTCCCACATTTCCAAATGGGGAGGCATTTGCCTGCATTGAGAGGGAGCTGGGGATGCCCCTCGACTGCAGTTTCTCAGCCATATCGACAGAACCAGTGGCCGCTGCAAGTCTCGGCCAGGTTTACAAAGCCCAACATAAGCACTCAGGGAAGTTTGTCGCAGTTAAGGTGCAGCGGCCAGAGATTGAAGATTCTATCGGATTAGATTTTTACCTCCTGAGAGGTCTAGGGTTCCTGATAAACAAGTATGTGGACATAGTCACTTCTGACATTGTAGCTCTAGTTGATGAATATGGAAGAAGAGTCTATCAGGAACTTAATTATGTTCAGGCATGCACCTCTTACAACTCCTAGCTGTTATGCTCATAGAAATTTCAGTGATATAAACTTCTAAGGTGTGCCACTTTTGTTGCTTTTTGCAGGAAGGGCAAAATGCACGTAGATTTAAAAAATTGTATGCTGACAAGCAAGAAGTGCTTGTGCCAGAAATATACTGGGAGTATACGAGCACAAAAGTCCTGACAATGGATTGGGTAGATGGTATCAAGTTGAGTGAGCAGGAAGCTATCGAGAGGCAAGGTTTAAAGCTGTTGAATTTGGTTGATATAGCTATTCAGTGTAACCTGAGGCAGTTGCTTGAACATGGGTTTTTTCACGCTGATCCTCATCCTGGTAATATTTTAGCAACACCAGAGGGCAAAGTTGCTTTTATTGACTTTGGAATGATGAGCGAAACACCGGAGGAAGCAAGATATGCTATCATTTGTCATATAGTTCACATGGTTAATCGGGATTATGATGCCATGGCTCGTGATTACTACGCACTGCATTTTCTCACACCCGATGTAGATGTTTCTCCGATCATTCCTGTTCTTAGGAATTTCTTTGATGATGCACTCAATTCAACAGTAAGAGAGCTCAACTTCAAGACCATCGTTGATGGTTTAGGAAATGTAATGTATCAGTATCCTTTTAGTGGTGAGTTTCATTTTGGTGTAAAATCAACCTTAAAACTCATTACTTTTCATGCGTTTCAAAAATATTTGAGAAATAAACAGGTATTATTGCTGGTTCTTGATTGCAACATATTCTATAATACTCTTACTGCCAATATTCTAGAGAAACATCCTTTTCTCAGTTAAATATTTAGAAAGTTGGCTAAAACTACACTATGCTTTTGTTACAGTTCCTGCATATTATGCTCTTATCCTGAAGTCGCTCACAGTGCTAGAAGGTCTAGCTCTTTATGCTGACCCAAATTTTAAGGTGCTTGCTGCCTCATACCCATATTTTGCTAAAAGGCTTCTAACTGATCCAAATCCATATCTCAGAGATGCTCTCATAGAGTTGTTGTTCAAAGACGGGAGATTCAGGCAATTTCCATATTGTTTCCTTTAGTCCAATTATTTTGATTCAGCGCCAATTAGGATTAACGAGCTTCCTATCTTTAGTGTGCAGGTGGAATAGGCTTGAGAATCTTCTTGTTCAAGGAAGTAAGGACAGAGAATTTTCCACCAAAGATGCTTTGCAACCAATTCTAATGCTGCTATTGGCTCCTGATGGGGAAGAACTGCGTTCTGGTTGTGAAAGAAGCTGTCTGTGTCGCTGAAGCTATTGCCTTTGGTACTATGAGGGATGCATATCAATCCATGCCTGACTTCATGAAGGCATTCATCAGAAATGCAAGCGGACCATTAAATTTTAAACTCAGTGAATGTGAACAAGCACAAATGGTAGAACTTCGCGATAGAGTTTTTAGAATATGGAATCTATTGAGATCCTCAGAGAACTTTGATCCAAGCCTTCTTTGGCCAATTTTGCAGGTACTGCCATGTATACAAATTCCTAATTTCTTATTTATTTTTTACATGCACAAGGTTTGACATGCATGCCTTTGATTCAAAAGGAAGTTCTCTAAGTGTTTCGTTCTACAGGTTCTGGAAGAACCAGAAGTTCGCAACCTCAGTAGTCGTGTTGTTGGTGGAATTACTCAACGGTTTGCTGCTCGATTGCTCCTCCAGATTCTCAAATCTCCAGCTACCTTACTCTCAGTTTCTTCCTGCATGCACTTAAGTAGCAATTCTGATCTTCATTAATGTATTTGTTATTTCAAGGGTAGTTTTTAGTATCATAATCATGCAGGAGTTGTGTACTTAGTCTCCACTGCTGCCCGACGTTGATTCATCCTGAAAATGTCACTATTGTTTTGATCATGGAGAACAATGATCCTCTGTTGAACTCTTGAGATTCCAGAGAATAATAGTGTAGTTGCTATTTCTAAAAAATTAAAAGGAAAAATATTTTTCACATTTTTTGACCTCTCTATACGGTAAAATTCAGTTTAGGGCAAAAATTAAATGAGCCTCTTTTTTTTTATTGGAATTGTAAACGAACACCTTTTTTATTTATTGTCAAAAGGTGTCAAATTTCATTTTTTTTTTCTCAAAAATATCTTTATTTCGGTGCTAATATATATAAATCATAATCGTTGCAATATAAAAAATAATTAAAATATATAATTTTTATGGATCATAATTATAATTATGTGTATGTTATTAACGTCGGATGGGATAATGATTATTCTACTAATAATATTGATTTAGTTGATCGATTGTGAATGTTGAAAATTAATCTTTTAAAATTTATTAATTTTGAAGAATGTTAGAAGATAGGAAAATAAATGATTCTATTAAAAAAATAAAATTTTAAGGTGTAAAATAAAGAAAAAATTCTAATAGAAAGAAATTTTTTTTAATATAATCCAAATCTTAAAAATCTTAAATGAATTTAAAATTTTAAAATATAAAAAAAATATAATTTTTCAAAACTACTTTAAATATTAAAACTTTTAAAAATTATTAAAAATTAAAATTATCAAAAATAGTAATAAAAATATTTGGATCTTCTTGTATCAGTCATCTTAGATTGAAAAAAATTTGTCTTCAAGTTTAAAGTAGTGTCGGGTGGTTGTCCAATAGGAAGATTCTTTAACATCAATTCAGTAGAATCTATCGTCATCTCTATTGTCATCGCATTCGCTACTTATTGCAGTTTCCAACTAGGCGAAGCGACCTCCTCCTCAAGCTCCATAATCACTATATAAGTGATCTGTGACCACCAACCCAAACTCCGCTTATAGTGATGTATAACAAGCAACACCATCGCATATGTAGCCACACGCATCCTATGCAGTGGAAGCGTCGGCGCATCCGGAAGTATTCACAAGGGCTTGATTGAGCAATCTGCCAACATCGACATTGAGACAAAGAAATAAATCATCGACTATTTTATCAATAACTTCATCCTCGTCATATATTGGTTCGTCAATTGACTTGGTCTCGTTTTCATCATATATGATGAATAAATTGGAGCATCGAGTTAATGTAGGGTGAGACGATGAAGATTGAGGCTTCATTAATGGATAAACCAGGTTGTTGATTGTCGTCGGACAAAGTGAATTTTTGATCTCCGATCAATACTTCATCTGTCTATCTCCTCTTCGTCAGCATCGTCATAAACTGAATCATTAGTTGCCTCGATCTCGCCTTCCACATATTCTTCAATCAATTGATAAAACTTCTCCGTGTAATTATCAATCAATCTTGCATTATGCCTCAATATCTGACGTCGTTAAAACATAGTTTGAATGTAACCGAAAAGAAGAAAGTGACTCTTCTTCTTCTTTTTCATCTTCTCCCAATCAGTTATGACTTTGCCCTATCTATCTTGTGAGCATCGCAATTGCTCATGATCGATGAGTTTGATGACGATCAATTTGATTTTTACACGATCGGACACTTCTTCATAATAAGAAATGCTCTTCACTTCGTTAAGTCAATCAACAAATTCTTCAGTCTCAGAAAATTTGGAAAGATCAACTGAAAATTCAATATCTTTATATCGCTCTTTCAATCGTAGCTTTCGCAATTGTGATAGGAATTTTTAAAATTGGAAGAATTAAGATAAAAGAATTTACGATTTTTTAGATCTTATGCCGCTAAACGTTGGGATAACTTTATAATTTATCTTTGTAGATTAAGAATCTTATCTTGGGTATTACAATCATGATGTAAAGCTTCTTTAGCCAGAACCTGTCTGTCACGATCACGACCACGATGACGATTCATCGGATTTAAAAGCTCTGATACCAACTGACGTCGGATATGATAGCAATTATCATGCGTGCAATATTGATTCCGTTGATCGATTACGAACATTGAAAGATCAATTGTCTAAAACCTATTTGTAAAATACCAAAACAATTAGGGCTTAATTATAAATAGGCCTAATGGTTTATGGGTTATAAGGTTATTGGGTTAGTGATTTGCTCGGATCCGACCCGTTAATGTCGGTTAAAAGGGGATCCCGATCGCGAGTTTCTCCGAGATCCCGATCGCGCGAGAGCCTCTGTTCGCTCATCTCCGACGCACGCGTGCCGCGATCTCACCATCGCCGGTGCCGATCGAAGCTGGAGGAAGCCGGCGATTGGAGCTAGGGTTAGTGAGGGCTGGATCTCGCCGGAAGTAGCTCGGATCGAGCGTGG
>JBBMKF010462738.1:0-11215 GCA_037834155.1 Curcuma caesia | reverse complement strand
GAGATACATGAGAGGGTTAAAGGTGCAAACCAGCAAGGCCGGCGATTGCTCGGAAAATGATTTATTTTTTTCTTGAAGAAATTTATGAATCTATGGCCTATAATAGTTATGGTGCACACTTGAAGAGCTATGTCTTTGTATCATGTTCTTTTCTTTTGACAATCTCAGTAGTATGTGCATCACTGCTACTGTTTGACAGTCTTTGTCTTTGTATCATGTTCTTATCTATGGCCTATACTATAATGATGTTCTACATGTACAAATGCCGAAATCCACTCTTCCTTTTCCAATGCATATTTTCCCCCCATATTATCTTATTATGTTTTCATGCATTCGATGATAGAAGTTTTTTAGACTTTTAATAGGAAACAAAACATTGGGCACTTTCTGGTTAACATCGATCTGTTTGAGTGAGCTAACAATGATATATACCAACATCAAATGTCCTAACCAACTAAACTAAAGTCGAAATTCTCTCAAAGTCAAAATTCTAAAACTTTTTTCCTTTAAGAATATCAAAAACTAAACTTTCATTGCAAAATGGAATCATACAAATCAGTTTTAGCTTTGAGAAAAACCAATATGTTATGACCTTCTCAGATTGAGAAAACAGCAAAACTAATTCCTAAATTCACACTTCGTTGTGATTTGTGTACTTTCTGCCGGATTGCCGGCACCTTCCGGGCCACTGCCTGCCATATCATCTGAACTGCATCATCCTTCTTAGAAGGATACTTGTACTCGAAGTAGCCTTCAACTTCCTTCAACCTTCTCCACATCCGGTTCCATTCCTCTCGGCTCACAGATCTCAGCAACTCGACCAGGAAACCTTTCTTTGTTGCATTTGATGTCGGAACAAAGATGCAAAAATTGGAATAGTCAAGAACATCTTCGTACGGGAGCTCAATATCATCGCTTATGATGACAGGAACACAGTGACTCGCTATGGCATCGAATAGCCTGTTTGAAGATGGGGTGTCACCGGCGATATTGAGACAAAATTTTGAAGAATGCATCCCCCGACTCGCTCCAAGTGTTCCATTCTCACGGAGACTTCCTGATGAAAAGTGCACATCTTTTTCATTCTTGAGAAGATCAAATAGTTCTCTTCTAACTAGACCTCCCTGAACGGAAAAGATATTTCAGATAACTGATAATAACGGTAATTGATTGCTAAATTACAAACAAAGACAAATTTATTATTTACTAGGACTACATGAGTGTCAATAAACAGCATTGAATTATTTTTCAAGAACAGATCTTTTAAGAAACAGGTGAGAGCAAAACACTTACACCTTTCCTGTCGATACCTCCTTGAAAGTATAGTAAGGTTGGGCGACCATCAAATGCAGAAGAATCGTTGATGAATGTGGTGATCAAATGCTTGTAAGGAGCAATTATGTCTTTCTCCAAATTGGCTACCTGAGGAATGTACCTCCCAAAATCTGAAAGAATGAACATGCATGGTGACAGATCCATCCGAGTCTCTAACATGCTGTTCGGATGGTGCGCCAATATAATGTGATCTCTACCACCAGACCTTTTCCATTCCTCTTGAGCTGTTAAATACTTCACCAACTTCTGCTGCAACAGCTGGTCGATACTTTGCGTTTCTGGTGGATGGATCTTTGAGTACCGATTGGAGCTCAAAGAAGAAAAGAAAGGCACAAAGACGACATCAGCTTCGTGAGAATCCTTAACTCTCACAGCAGTACATGGCCCACTCCGATCAGGGAATGTCGAAGACAGGAGATCTAATGTGAGCCAGTAATCAATGCTGTGTTGAAGATTCAGTGCTCCAGGGTAGCTTGGAATTTTGGAGCGAATATCTGGCCAAACACTCTTGCCATCACCTTTCCAACCCAACATGCCAAAGTGATACTCAGGTGGCAAATCATACATGAAAACTTTCAAGAGTGCTTTGCTTGGAATACATCGGTCAAGCTCTTTGTTCACTAGAAAAAGTTCAATCCAAAAGTGGTTATTTTTTATCACATAACATACATGTAGGAAATCACAATTTATACTTTCTATGATTGCATAAACTAGGCCTATGATCAATACTACCCTAACTCCTCAGGGTCAATTGAGATAAGGATTGCACCGTGAACCATGACACAAAAAGAAGAAAAAAGAACAAGACCAATAACAAAGGTGATACATAGCAGGATAATGCACAGGTTGACACCAGGAGTGGTTCCAAACCCATAGCTTATCTCCGGTGAAATGTTAAAGCTTATTTGATGATCACTATATAAAAATATTAAGCTACTAAGAAATGAGACAATCAAAATTTTTATCATCTAGCAAAGAGGAGCATGATCAAACAAGACAGCCGAGTACAACTCACCTTCATGTTCCCTAGATCGAGCACTAGGGTTCTTGAAAACGGAAAAGTCCTCTTTTGGGGGCAAGGCATGGTTGACGACAGGTTTACCGCCATAACTCGAGGAGAAGAGATACGGAAGAATCAGGAGTATTGCACAGACAAGGCAGTAACATAAGGGTTGCTGGCACACACGCAAAAGTAGCGGTATGCTTCTGCTGGCCATTTAGCACTTGATATGTCTTGGAAGAAAATACCTAATTTTGTAGCAAAGATCCATCTTTTAGCAACGCATTAAGAACCTAGAACAGTGCTCGGAATCAATCAAGAACAGGAATCAAACAGATGGGATTCCGTAAAGTAATCGAAGAAAGATCCATACTCAAGGTGACAAATAGGCTCTTAACCATATGATCAGCGAACAACTGTACCATCACAATCTATAAGAACGATCAATCCTAGAAACCCTAATAGAAGAGAAGACCTCCTCCTGAACCAAAATACGGAAAAAACCCAATACCGAACTTTTGAAGGCAAAAGGATGGATTTCTACCACAGCATACCGAATTCGGAAAATGCGCTGAAAAATGATCTCCAACAACCCAGAAAAGGGGGAAAAGAGTAAAATCTCGGGAAGAAAAGGATTGCCTATCATATATTTTCGGTGATGAACGCATCGAAGAAATTAAATGAAGACGGTACCATCAAGATGGAATCTTGGGGATCATCTTTGCAGGATAAGAAACTCAGATCGCAGACTCGCTCGCTTCGCCCTCACTCTCGGAGCGCCATTTGTTAATTGTCATTAGTGCTCAAAAGTAAGCCCTTAAACGAGCCTATTCAAATTTCTTTCATAAGGAAATTAAATAAGTCAACTGGAGTTTAAAATGAATAAACTATTAAAATAATTATTTAAATTTTATTTAATATTTTTTTAATGAATTTAAACTTGGTTCGAGTTTTGAATTTGATTCGTTTATATATTATTAAAATTTTAATTTAAACTTATTTGATTATTAAATTTTTTTTATATTTTAAATTTATTTAATTACTTATTAAATTTGATAATATAAATTTATTTATTTGTTTTTAAATTTATTTATTTGATTTAATGAGTTATTTAAACTTATTCATTACATTCCTATTCAAAAGTATACGTGACGCTTTTAATGAGAAATTGAATGGTTTAACTAAAAAAAAATGATAAATCTCAGTCAGTCTTATGGACTCACTCCCTGGGGGTGGCCGATCTGGTCCCATAGAAGTTTTCCACCGACCACTAAGGTAAATCAGGAAGTACATACGGCGGTCAATCCAGATGCCCAGCATCCTTTGATTGCGTTTCCCATTTGGAGGAAAATTTCTACAAATACACTGTAGTTGGGGATCGAACCACAGGTCCCTAGGTCACAACCCGAATATCTTACCGTTACACCATTGCCCCAGGGACAAAATGGTTTAACTAAGAACAATGATCTCTTGAGGATGAATCAATTTAATGAACATCATCCATTTTCAATAAAATTATTTATAATTTTTAAACTAAAAAATTATGAGAGGGCTATTTTTATTTTCTACAATATTTTTATTTTAATATTTTTAATCTAGATATATGATTTAATTAATGCTAATTGTAAATAATTCACCCCACAGATCGACTATCAAATAAATTTGAAAAGCACAAGTAAATCTATTAGCCCAATGTTATAAGTGGTTCAAACTTCATGATTTAATATAAAATTCGAACCTTTATTATATGAAAAACAACCTTACCCCTAAAATAATCTTGATAATTTTTAAATGAGGAGATGTTCATTAAATGTATCCAAATCGATTAACCCATGCAACTTTTCCTCTAAGCACATATACTATTTTATATTCATGGGACTATATGATACCATGGTAATAGATAAGATAAATTTTTAAATAACAAGGTTTAAATCTCACTTAAAACATATTATACTTGAGAGTTTACATTTTTTTTTTGATTTATTCTAATGGTCGATGAAATTTTTTTATAAAATCGAATTGATCATCTTCAAAATTAATTGAATGTCTAAATAAAAAAAAACATAGGCTTATTCAGGCGTACATGTCCTTGCCCTTTTAGTCTTGGATAAAATAATTAAAGGATTTATACATTCTATTGAAGCACAGCATTACAAGGTGATGTTATAAGAATAAGAATAGTTTTTAGAATGCACTGTGAGCCTTGGCAGCGAAGGTAAGGAATCCAAGTACAGCAGCTTTGGATGCCTGTCCCAACAATAAATGAGACCTTGTGCCTTGGCCTTGCCATGTGAGAAAGGGCCCTCTTGTTTCAGATCATCAGAAAGCTTTTATTTCACTACTCGTTTTCTTGGATTCTTAACCATAGGTGGCTAACAAGGACAAGCTATCAGTTCATCGAAAATGCACATGCAAATGCACCAAGACTTAGACAAAGAGTAAAGGCTCATACTGGTTGTACCTAATCCTTACTGCATCGTTATGAACAAATCTGCAGTCGAATTTAGATGACCGTAGTAAGTCTACCAAACTCAGCAACTCACTGTAACAAAAAGGCAGACAAAGCAAAAAGGTGTGAGTGCATTGATTGAGGGCGTCGGTGGCAGCTTGAGTGATAAGGTTGGAGTGCTTCGTTACCCATTTTTTCCCTTATAAATACACGCATTATGTTAGAACTCACAGTAGATTGCTTGTGGACACTGGTTGGTTTTTCAGAAATGAAGATATCAGATGGAGTTCTAGTCTTCCTGCTCTTCTCTCTGTTCGCTGCAATGGCAGCATCAGCTATGGTTTCAATACTCTATCTCTCTACCTCTATTTTCTTGCCCTGCTGCTCGTGTTCAAATGAACTCAAATTTTTCGTGTTGCAGGAAGTGGCAGCTGAGGATCTTGGAGTGAGCTTGGCTGGAACAAGGGTTAGTAAAATAGAGATTTAATGCAGAATGGAACAGTACACTATGCTTAGTGATCATCTGACTTGGTGTTTTTCTCTTGTTTAATTGGCAGCAGAAACACAAGCATTCTGGATTTTCACAAGCAGGTAGAACCATATGCATCTGCAATTTACTCCTAGATAACTTTGAATCATCATTGTTACGATCTTGTTTCCACAGAGTGCCCAGGTGCTTGTCAGTTCAGATGCTCCAAGACTGCTTATAAGAAGCCTTGCCTGTTCTTTTGTCAGCAGTGTTGCTACAAGTGCAAGTGTGTTCCCCCAGGGACCTATGCACACAAGGAGGCGTGTCCATGTTACAATAACTGGAAGACCAAGAGAGGGGGCCCTAAGTGCCCTTGAAGACTCAATTTCAAGTTTTAAGAGTTCCCTCACTTGCTCAATATTATTGTGCCTCGATTTGTTATTTAACATGGAATGATGGATTTGTCCTAATGCAAATGCTGCTCGCATATCCTATTGACTTAAATCTATGAGTTTTCTTGCCTTTAAGCATCTATCGCATCGTTTCATCTAATTCTTAATATCTGAACTATTAAAATGATTCTGCAAATTGGGGAAAATTTACTGAAAGATTCAACTCATGTTCTGAAGAGAATAAGAACTATCACTATTCAGAATGAAACGGCGATAGTACAACTTGGATGTTTGAATAAGGATGTCAAGAACTAAACCAGATCGACTGCATGAGAGTCAGGTTCTCATTGCTCAGCTAATGCTTCATGAAGTTCTCCACCTGAGATATTTAAGAGAGAAGTAAAAGTAACAACATTTCTGGGCAAAATAGTGACACTCCCAGTTTCACAGACTGATCCAGAAGGAATAGTTTGTGCCAAGGAATCATGGCGCTGGCAAGAATTATGGCCATATACTTCGAAGCAACGACCTCTGCGTTCACTACTATGTTTTAAATAGTCGATTGTGATCGGCATTGCGCCATTCAGAGGAATTCTGTTCGTGGAAACCATGGAGTGAGGGCTTTTAATTGTCCGGGGCAGTGGTTGTACATATGCAGACTTCTCAGAACCTCTCTCCGGAATAACCTTCAAAGAAGTTTGCCGGATTTTGTTGGAGCCCGAAGTCGAATGAAGTGCATCTGTGTGCATCTGAATCTGAGGTTGAAAAAAATGGTTTGTGTTCATCTGAACTTGGTTGGCATCATAAGAAGCTCCCGTTTCACTCAAAGATCTCTTTCTGTGAGTTGGAATTCCAATTCCAGCAACGTCATATGGAATGCTCATCATCCCTGTAAAACCCGGTGCAGACAAACCCATAAAGTTCTTTTGGTGAGCAAATTGCTCCTTGGCGCCGCCACAATTCGCGATGCTCTCGTGTTTGTGATCAGAATTTAGGATGTCCACCTTGTCTTGTTCAGCATCATCACCAACTGACTTGCCATGCAATCTGCTCTCTTGATCAAGCACCGAGTCCCAAACCAAGTTGTCTCTCGCAGTCATCTTATTCTGAAGGCACTTAGACAGTCTTACGATCCGCCTCAGCTTGCCAAAATCAGGTGCCATATGCTTGATGACTCCAACAAGCACACTGCACTTCCATACCTTCTTGAGGTCATGTGGTTTCCGATATGGTGGCGGTCCTTCACCCGTCGGTAACCCCAACTCCGGCCACCAGGCCTCGGTCGCAGTAGGCCACCATGGAGGCGGAATTCCCTCATCAATTGGAAACTTCTTTTGGGGAGGATCACAATGCTGTACCAGAGCAGAAATGATGGAGCCTAGAGTTGTGTCCTGCATCTCGAGCAATGATTTGGGAAGGGAGATCAGAGAACCATTATTTTTTCCATTGGGCATTGGTTCATCAATCTTGTAGCCATGCAAGGCTGCAAGGCCACTTCTGTCAACCATGACCTTTTCACTCCACCAGGCTCTTAGGCTATCAGAAGCACAAGTCATTGGCTTGCCTTCCTCTGGGATGACGGCAAACACAAAGCCTTTGATGTTGCTGACTTCGGTGAGCTTCTTCATGTACCGAAGGACTCCGCTGTAGGCTTTCGCCGTCTCCTTCTTGCGCTGAAGCTTTTCGGAATCTATTGATTGCTTTGCTGAACGCATACTTGACTGCTGCTTCTTCATCTGCTTCGTCTTGGTTCGTCTCCTGCCAATGTTTTGTGATTTGACTTCATCATCACTACTGTGTTCCTGAAACTGCAGGGAGGAAGGAGGCTCAGCTTCTTCAGAGGAAAAATGTGCCCATGTAGCTTCCATGGCTTAAGATTTTGATAACTAAAAGCTAAGTCGATTGAAGAAATCAAGGTTCAGAAGATGTGGTATGAACTGCAAAGCATCAAGGATCGAGGTATCAGACGATAAAAATGACATGAGTAGGATCATCCTTCAGTTAAAATATACATATTCAGAAAGGAAGCAAACACTAAAATGGAGGCACAACCTTCTGTAAGCTTCAAAGCTTTGATTGAAGAAATTTTAACTCAGATTGGACTTGGAACTTAACGCAGAAGAAGGAAGACAAAGGGATGCTTAAATAGAATTCAATCTCATCCAATTCCTTTTTATTTATTTTAATCAAAACAAAACCATTGAATCAAAATTACTATATCTGCACCTGGTGAATGCATCTTTGAAAGCATTGAATTCCTTACTGTATGATATTATAACTAATGTATACATTGAATGAAAGCTTATAAGTTGGACATTGTAACTTTTAATGCCTCAAATCATGATAAGATCGTGTTATTATTGTTAAATAATGATTTTTTTTCTCAGATACAAGAGGCAATTAAGCGTACTAATTACCTTTAGGCAAGAGCTAATGTTGTTAAAAATTTGAAAATATACAATAAAAACTTTCCCCCCCAAAAAATCATTAGTTAGATACACTATATATATCCAATTGAGTTAATGTCATTAATTAAACTTTTTTTTTATAAAATAAAATAATAATAAAAAGAAGATTATTTCAAGTGTTTTCTTAATTCAATTTCAGGCTACTGCGTGCCCATGCACGTCTGTGTGGTCCAACAGGACTGGATTTGGCGGTTTAATCAATCCAGCGGTTCAGATTAATACAGATTGAAATCCAACGGACTGGGTTGCACGGAAGCCTGTGGCGGCTACTGACGTCGCCTTAGCAAGAGGAATATGCCACGTATGTTGCGTGGGGTTGACGCGGTCCGCTCCGCTGTTAAGAGATAGGTTTCGTCGAACTCGACCTTGTCGTTCTTCTTTTCGCCGGAGAAGCCTCGTCGGAGAATCGGAAATCCATTGGTAAGTCATAACATATCCGATTTCGTAATGGCCATGATATGATTTAACGAGTACATGCGACGATTGTTATCTTCTCTTCTCTGAGTGTATTTGGTCGCTTACTGGCTGAATTGCTGTCTCTTTTTGTTGCTTATCTCTGGATACTATTATTTTGTTTTGTTGGGTTGAACTTTGGATCTATTTATTTGCTGAATTATGTGGGTATTTGTGCTTCTTAGTGGTGGAAACGATGGGGCTTACTTTTACGAGGCTTTTTAGCCGGCTCTTTGCGAAGAAGGAGATGAGGATTTTGATGGTCGGACTTGATGCGGCTGGAAAAACGACGATACTGTACAAACTCAAGCTTGGGGAGGTGGTCACCACCATCCCCACAATTGGTACGATTCCCGCGTGATACTTCCAATAAAGATTTTCTGCGGAATTAAGTTCAAGATTTCAACTTTTTTTTTTCCCCAGAGAATCTAGTGACTAGATGTTATGAACTCTCTTTGCCTCTGTTCTACTTTATCAGTTCTATTCAAACAATAAACAAGCTGTTAAAATTCAACTAAAAGATAGTTCTCGATTTGTAGAATCATTTTTACGTTTTCCAACCATATACTAACTACTCTGTAGTATGTTTCTGTAGATTTCGCTTGAAATAAACAACATTTTGCTTAAACAATTGACGATGATTTCCAGTTATGTAAGTGTTAGAAAATCACTGTTGAGGTAACTCTTGAACATTGTAAATCTAAATTTTGATTCATAAATATGTTAATTTTGGAACACGAACTACCTTTTACCACAAACTTTGTCTCCATAGGAAACCTACTTTGTTGCTTTGTAGTTTCAGTTATACCTACTGGTTCCTTTGGGCTCTGATGCACTCTTTTAAAACAGTGCTTTTGTTTACTTTATGTCGCTCCTAAAGCCAAATAAACACAAGGCAAGACCAATAGGCAGGACCAACACATAAAAAGGAAATGGTTTCTACGTCACCAATCATCTGTAATATCAAATAATCGTACTCGGAATTGAACAATATCAGAAGGTAGTTCTGTCACATGACAATATTCATGAAGACAGATGGTTACTTTTCTAGGACAATTCACTACTTAAAATTGCACTAATGACAGCAACTTACCCTGCTTATTCCTTTTACTAAGGATTCAATGTGGAGACCGTTGAATACAAAAACATTAGTTTCACAGTTTGGGATGTTGGTGGCCAGGATAAGGTAACTTGCTGTAATCTTATATTTAGTTCAATCACATCATCTATTATCATAATGCATAGTTTTCAGAACTATTGCATTTAAGTTATCAATTAATTATTATTACTTTGTTTGGTTTCTTATCCAAACAGATTAGGCCACTATGGAGGCACTACTTCCAGAATACACAAGGACTTATATTTGTTGTTGACAGCAATGACAGGGATCGTGTTTTGGAGGCGAGGGATGAACTGCACAGGATGCTAAATGAGGTGGGTTCATCTAGCTTCTTGATCACCATTATGGTAGCTTTAGATCATCAAAGTGAATGACAACATGTAGCCTGTGCTTACACATAGGTTCACGTTTGATGCTTATTTGCAGTCAACTTTACCCACCTTTTAAATGTCCTTTTCTGAACAATTATGACAAATAATAAGAAATAAAACAAATTAGCAAAGTTGCAGTGACATGACAGATAGGAAGTTATGAGTTAGGATTGATAGGCTACATTAATATCCAAAATAAATGGTGGTCGTGTCAGTGAAACATCTATAGCCTGTGTGATGAAGAAGAATGGCAATCCTCTTGCATTTCAGTGGTAAAATTCAAATATGTTGAGTGGAAGAACTGAGTTAGGGTAAGAACTGCAGTGATACTGCAAGTACCTTTACTTTCTATTTTTTTACAGAAATGTTTCCCAAATCATGTTTCAAGCAATATGTTGTTGGAAAGTTGAAATCTGAGGATCCTTTGCAAGTGAACCTTCCTTCATATCGTAGTATTTCAACAATTTATCACTGGATCTCTTTAGACTCCAAGAATATGATAGATGTCTAGATTGTATAAGTTCAAATACCAAATTGATCTAAGTTGTGAGAATAGTTATTCTAGAAAGGTGAATGCTATCTGCAATGGTAGCATGACTGATTTCCATGGTTTTCATTTTCCCAAGTAACTTCATTATGTGGTATATATTTCCTATGCTACATGATCTTGCCTAGAATCATCCATCCCCATAATGGATCTAAGAGTCTTACACATTTTAAAAGAAAAATTATGTTCAGTCAAAGGGAATGTCAGGAACAAGGTGCCTGGTGTCAAACATGGGAAGTCCGACTAACATATTATATTTATATAATCATGCATTATGAAGGATGCTGAATCATTGGGTGGAAACTAAAATATCCTATTAGCTTCACTCGAGCGTTTATTTGGCCTTGAATTCATAGCTGACATGCTTCTTGTGGGTATTCAGGATGAATTGCGTGATGCTTTGTTACTTGTATTTGCCAATAAGCAAGACCTACCTAATGCAATGAATGCTGCTGAAATTACTGATAAGCTTGGACTGCATTCCCTGTTAGGATCGGTTGAATAGCTAGAGGGGGGGGGTGAATAGCGTTTCTCGATTTTTCTTGATCTTTCTCTGCACAGAGATTAGCGGAAGCAAAAATATAAAAGAGAAAGACAGAGATCAACGCTAA
>JBBMKF010462719.1:0-11221 GCA_037834155.1 Curcuma caesia | reverse complement strand
GCTGCAGCTTGGTCCTCCTGACCAAGCCCAGACTTCTACTGCAACTTGGTCCTCCTGACCAATTCCAGACTCTACCTGGTGCACTTTGACTCTGCCAAGACTTCATGTCTAGCATCACTAGGACTTAACCTGCAAGCTCAGTTTAACTTGGTTAGCCAAACCACATAATTAACTTGATCCTAGTTCCATAATCAAAACTCTGGTTCGATCTGCTAGTGCTTCCTGCACTAACAAGATCTAGGCCAAAGGGTCATCTTCCTCCATCTCCATCTCCATCTCCATCTCCATGTGGATCTCCATCATCCCCGATCGTAGAGGTATCTCCAGCGAAGCTTCACCATCATCACCACCTCCAACAGTCATCTCCGTCCATCTCACTCTGGTTGGAAAGGTTTCTTTGTGAGGGAACACATCGCTTGAAGAGGAGAAGAGGGTGTCGAGGTCTTCCACTTCTTATCTTCCACAAGTCCATCTCCGACTAAGAAGTAGGCGTGGAGGTTTTTCGCCTCTTCTTCTCTACATCAAGTACTTTGTCCGGTTAGGAGAGGCAATCCCAACTTCACATTGGAATCCTTCTTCGACAAGCCCTCGGCATGGTTGGGAGAGGGGCTTCTATTTCAATCCACGAGCTGCAGGATCTTGATCTTGTTCCATATCAACCATTCATCCAATTGGAAGGAGAGATCAACTTCATCTTTAGTGCTTAGCTTAGTGCGTGGTGTGGGAAATTCATAAATGCACGATTGTGGTCAAGTAATAAAATATCATCTACAGAGACTATAATTGAGTACTAATCCAAATCGTGAAATAGGTTATTTAAATCAATTGAGATCGAGAAAATTGGGTGAGAAAGAAATCGAACTAAGAAAGCAAGAAGAGTTTGTGGGGAAAATTGATTTGAGGATGCAATTTTAGAACTTTAATTTGTCATGATGATCATTGACATCCTAATTATTATTCACTCTTTTACCTTTGTGTTTTATAATTATGAATTTAGGTGGTCTATTCTGAGGTACCCGATATAGACTTTTGGAATAATATAATGTGTATACCTAAACACAACACCTACTTTCAAGGTAACTTTACTAAAGCGGTCGCTTTCTCAGGGAGGCCCCTATCACAATGTCCCATAGTCTTCTAGGTGGTATCGCCTATTTCATGACGTCGAATTAGGGTAAATCTATTAGGCTTTATGATAGCCAATGGTACCCTTGTGAGATTTTGAATTATTTTTGTGAATAACCCCTCAAATCTCAAATTTTAGAAGTTAGAGAATTTGGTCCACCTCTCAGTTTTTCTCCACATCTTATGGGATATGAAAATGCATGTGAGTGTTATAGTCATATATGCATACTAAAGCCAGATCATAAGCCAAACACGTCATGCGATAACAAAAAATGAATAAACATTGAATAAGTGTCAATAATTCATCAAGCAACTCCCTTATCTTAGAATTAAGAGACTAGTGCATAGAGATGGAGTTACAATATGAAGACATGAAAGAAAATATTCTACAACTCAAATCTAGAAGAAAAGAGAGAGAAGACTTAGTCGTGGTGTTTGTAGTCATCTTCAGACTGATCTCCAAGCTTCTTGGTGGACAGAATCTTGATGGTTCTTTGAAAACAATGCTCTATTAGGCTTCCTTATCACAAGGAGCCCCTCCTCCCTTAAGTTTGAGCCTCTTGGGTCCTTTTAAAACTTTCTAAGCCTTCCATATTTGTTGAAACATTCTAAAATCACTGGGTGACTGCTCCGTACAATGATCATGTGGAAAAACATAGCCTAGGTGTGTTTGCTACTAGTGGCCACCATTACGAGCAGTAGTGGGAAATATGGTTGTGCCAAAAAGCACAGCTAGCTCATGCCAAAAAGTACGGTTAGCCCGTGTTTCCCTCACGAAGTCCGATTTTCATTCTATTTTCATGCTGAAGTATTCGAATGAAGCATGACTTGTCATGAGACATGGCCAGACCGTGCTTTATGTTAGAAAATCATGTTCTAATGCTTTTTGACTCATTTTAAGCTCTGAATTTACTTTTTGTCAATAAAAATATACAAAGAGCATATTTTCGAACTACAAGGATAAAATCAATACAAAAGACATAAAAATAAAAATATACTCATGTAATAAAATAAAATGCATGCAAAATAATACTAAAAACTATGCATGAGACACATATACCAAATACCCCTAGAGTTACACATTTTCTTGTCCTTAAGCAAAATCTACAATCTAAACCTATGTGTGTGAATGATATATCATAATCTTTATCAAATTTATCAAATCCTATCAAATAGTTTCATTAGCGAGCAAAAACATATTAATGTGGCCTACCATGATAGTTCTATCTGTGTTATGCAATGTGACTTGATTTTCAAGCTTCAATTATCAATCTTAGTCATTCATCATACCATTGTGTTCCCAAAATTTCCAATGCACCTGTCATGCCAAGGATCATCCTTCCCCTTAAAATACTTTGCATTCTCTACATAAGGTCTCAAAGGAGCACTCGACGTCTAGAGAAACTGATCGGTATTTTTCTAGTAACCTTAGGATCTTAATGTTACGTCCCGGGAGGCTGTCTGAAAAATTTTGGCAGCATCTCCCCTGTAACAATGACCTTTCCTAAATACATACAGATATACAAGTCATATGCGGCCGTAATATGGACAACAGGTCCAATAAACACAAGCACAAATGCATATAGATGATAATAAGGCCTACACGACCGTGACAACTACTATCACATGCACAAAACCAAATTAAACAAAATGCAACGTCTCCAATTAAAACATACAACCATGAACAAAAGTTCAAAACATCAGAACTCACACACAATTTATCAGTTAACAACTACAACCATATTAAATACGATAAAATCACTACAACCATATCGAAATAAAAATCCAAACAAACTAACACATACAAATACCCTCCGATATGAGATGGAACCAGCCGACTGAATCTCCAAGCTCCAAGTAAACCTATCTGCTACCTGGGGAGAAAATAATGCAACCCCAGGGTCTGGGTAGTGAGCATTAGATACTCAGTGGGTACAGAAAGAATTGCATGTAAAGGTAATCAACAGGAATAACAAAAGTGTACAGGCCAGAGTAAACATGTATAGAAGAAGAAAATAATATGTACATGGTAGCAGGTATCAACAAGGTATCATGTATCAAGGTAATAGAACATGGTATATCAACTGATACAATAAAGGAAGAACCATACTGTGCAACAGGTATAGGAATCATAGCATGTAATCATGTATGTAATGTCACGCAGTACAACAATCATAGCAAACAAGTGCAACAGTCACAACCATATGAATAAAGTAAACTATGTAATAACCTACCAACAAATGCATGTAATATGCATCAACTAACGCAATCAAATGCAAGTCCCTATCTGCACTCGTCACTCCCAGTCACTCCCTCAAGCGGTGAACTGAGGCGTCAAATAGGACATACTGCGCAAACTCCAACAACTGACCACTAAAAATAAGTGGGGAGTGGTAGTGTAGCAGGAGGGCAATGTAGCCAGTCCTGATCGCACTTAACTAGTGCAACCTCTTACCCATATGCCACCACAACATGGTGTCAGGCAAGAGCCAACAACACCTATAACTATTTATGGATGTATGATGATCATCCCAATATGTAATAGCTAAATTAATTAGCATGCTCAATAGGAATCAATATATGTCAATGATATCATAGTTAAGACTATTTTAACCATGGATAGATAGATCAGATAGAGATCATACAACATGTAACAAACAACGACTCAATCGAATATCAACAGAATGATTGATATCAACATGGTATTACTAGATCATCATAAGGTCAACGGCAAGTATCAAACAATGATTTTCAAAAGTATCAACTAGATACTATTTCAAACAACATTGGAGATCAACAGAATAAACAACATTGTAACAACAAACCATGCACTGGAAAGAGAATCCTGTATTGACCAAGTACAGGGTACCCACCTGAGTCAGATGTCTGTCCACAATAGAACCTCCTAGAAAATATACTCCAAATGTAATAGGACTAGTCAAATCAAGGTCCTGCAATAAACAACACCACACTTACTATAATGATTCTGTATCAAATTATAGTATTAAATTCTATATAATATAATTTAACAAATCCCCTTATTGACATTTCTCCTATATTAGTTGATAAATCCAAATTAATGGATTATTAACTTCTACCTTAATTCATAATGATCAAATCAGATCTTGATCATTAACCACCCATAACTAAACCTAATCGAACCCTAACTTAAATCGGTTCTTAACAACAAGCAACTCCCATAAATTTCTAATAATCAACACCTAAATCTTAATCCAATAGTAGATTAACCTCAAATCCCAAAATATTTAATCAACTACACAGAATCAGACTATCCACATAGATCTACCCAATTCCAAGCCATAAACAAAGCAACCAAATCCTATACAGATCGGTTTCAACAGCTTACCTCAGATCCAAGGTCTTGAAAGTCCTATCTCAAATCCTCCTCTTCTTTTGATCAGAAACCAGTTCCTACAGAATCACAACCATCCAAAACCAATCAACAATATCCGACACTATCAGTGCACTCCAAATCCAACCTAAAAACCTTAGCTAAACAAACCTAAATCAAAATCCAGAACACTTACCTTAGATTGAACCCTATAGAGCCCTAATCGAGGTTCGGTTCTTCTTCTCCTTGTTGCCGCAACCCAAAGCAGTCCCCCACCGGATCGGATCGCATCAACGAGATAAGGAGAGGGGAAATCACCAGCAACCTAAAGAGATTCCAAACCATTCAACCAATTCAAGAAACCGACGCAATAAACCTAGCTGTCTTTCCCTTTCCTCCTGATTTCTTCTTTTCCGATTCACCGCCCGATTCCTCTGCTCGACGACTCAAATCGGCATCGCCCGATCGATGACCAGCCAACTCCCCCAGCTGAGTTCCGGTCACCGGCTTCTCCTTCGCTCAAGTTCCAACGTCGGTTGGACTCCCTCGGCGTCGACGGAAACGAAGGGAAGAACGGCGTGCACGATCGGGATCTCGGAGACGGGTGGCGATTGGGAATCAATAGTGGCCGGTTCCTTTTATTAGGCTTAACGGGTTTGGTTTAGGATCCAACAGTCCATTAAACCGTATAACCCATTAATACTTATCATTTAACCCTAATTAACTTATAAGATGAGTTAGGGTTTTAATTAAACCCATTTAACTCTACGTTTGACTTAATCAACCTTTCTAATCTTCCCTAAAGATAAATTATAATTGTAAATTTATTTACAATTAATCCCCTACAAATATTCGGTATTTTACATAATCTCCAGTTAGGATTAGTCACTTCCATAGATAGACTTTTCACCTGCTAAACATTCAGTTTAGACTTTCCCTTGCCTAACCGCCAATTAGGACTTTCCCTGCCTAATCATCCAGATCAGGACTTCTCCTTGCCTATAACTAGGACTGCCTAGCCTTCAATTAGAACTTCTTTGTCCAATCCTCCAAATCAAGACTTCTCCTAGCCTACAACTAGGAGTGCCTAGCCTCCAGCTAGGACTTCCCTGCTTAATCCTCTAGATCAGGACTTCCTCTGTCTAGCCTTTAACTAGGAATTTCCCTGCCTAGTCTCTTGGTCAACCTTGACCTTATTAGAATTCACTCACATTCAAATATTAGGTCATGTTTGGATCAACTCTTGGTTAAACAGGCCAGACTTTGGTGTATTGTCAAACATCGAAACTCTAGGGTCAGACCTAGTGTTCTGCACCAACAATCTATTCCTTTTTGATGTTTGACAATTTCTTAAGTTAATTCAGGTTAGGGTTTAACAATCTAAGAGAATTCTATATTTTTAACTTAAGTGTCCTTCTCTCCCTTTTCACACATCAAAAAGTTTTTTTTTTTGAGTTTGCACCAACAATCATGGTAATGCCTATGATCACAACTTAGTCTTGACAGTTCTTAAAAGACCATAGTAGTTTTCAAAAATAATTTTTCAAAATGATTTTCAAACTAGTTTTGAAAGCATGTTTTTCGAAAGAGTTTTTTAAACGTAAGTTTTGAAATGATTTCTCAAATAATTTTGCAAAGAATTTGTTAAATCAATTTTTCAAAGGATTTTCAAATGAGTTTTGAAAGCACATTTTAAAATAGATGAATTTTGAAAATTATTTATTATTCTTTTAAATCAGAATCTTCCTCCTTCACCTGACACGTTCGTAGGGCTCTTTGTTAACCACAAAGTAATCACCCTAGGTGTCTTAAGATTTGACCCAGATCAAAAGAATAATTTAAAGATAATTTTGAAATAGTTGTAAAAGATTTTTGAGATATATTTATAAAAATGAATTTGGAAGAGTATATATAAAAAAATAATTTTGAAATAGTTTTGCTCTTTCTATTTGGACCTCCCCCTAAATTTGATACTTCCTTAGGGCTCTTTGTTAATCACAAGGTAAACTCTCTAAGTGTCTTAGAGATTAATCTAAATTAAATAGAGCAAATAACTTATGATATTTTAAAAAATTTTAAAATATGATTTTTAATTGAACTTTAAGTTTGGACTTCCCCTAAATCTGACACTCCCTTGGGCTCATCGTTGACTACAAAAGACAATCTCTCTATGTGTTTTAGGAGTTATTCCAAGTCAAAAGCTCAATTTCCAAAATATTTTCCAACACACTGAGTTTTTAAAAAATATTTTCAATACAAGTTTCCACATAAGTTTTAAAAAGTCTTTTGAAAATTAGGTATTTCAAGAATAACCTCCTTCTCAACTAGACATTCTTCTTAGGACATCTTTTATCCATAAGGATTTTCTGCCTATGTGTCTGTTTTTAGACATAGTATTGACTTAGAGGTTTGTGTATAAGTGTCGGTCAATCAATTTTCAACTATATAATATTTTGAAAGCTATAGTATAGATACACACAGCAAGCATGAATTTCAAGTAAATCTAAAATTTTTCGAAAATAATTTTTAGAAAATAGTTAAATAATTTTTGAAAGTATTTTTTAAAACTTTGTTCTTTAATTGCTCTTAATATCTTATCCATTCTAAGTGTCTCAATACATGATATACAATGGTTGCCTTATGGATTTTGTGAGATGATTTGTCAATTTTATCTTTATTAATTTTAAGTTAAGTTCTATTGAGTACTTGATCTTGTGTTAGATTCAGGTTTAACTGTTAGTCAATTAAGTCTACATTTTAAAAATTGGCTTCTAGGTCGTGGCGAGGCAGAGACCTGTTTGGTTATCGGAACAATGACCATTTCCTTGGATAAAGTCTTTTTAAAAAATTATGACTTTAATCAATTTCTTGAGAAACCTTTGTCTAACTAGTCTAGGAGTGGCGAGGTAGCTTCAGTTAAATTAACTTAGCTAAGTTGACCAAACAAGATACTTTTTACCCCATTTGAGTACCCTGGTACTATGTTGGCAAGTGTCAACTAGTTATTTATCCTTAACTAACCTTTATAGCTTAAGCAATAAATAAACATGATTACATGATATTTATGTGCATATAAAATAAAACATATACACGTACATGATAAGTATGCATGTAAAAATCAAGTTAAGCAATTTTTAATTTCTACTAATGTTTCAAATTCTCGATTTGATACATTGCGTGTGGACTCGCGAATGTATCAACCTACTTTAACACACTTTGAATTTTATTTGAATTTTGTTTCATTAGATAATATTTTAAATTAGTTTTAATTTAAATTATAAGTATTTTATTATAATTAGGTTCATGACTTTTATATTTGAATTTTTAATTTGATTTTAATTTTTTTAATTATTATTTTTATTTTTGAATTTTGAATTTGTATTTTAATTTTAATTTTGAATTTTAATCTTTAATTTGAATTTTGAATTTGTTTTGAATTTGAATTTTAATCTTTAATTTGTTTTTGAATTTTAAATATGGGGATTTAATTTTAGATTTAACTGACATTATGTTCCATAATTAAATGGAACTTAATTATAATTAAATTTATTATTTAAATTTAAGTTTTTAAGATTTAAAGTTGACATGTTAAAATTTATGAAATTTATTTCTTGAATTTTGGGATTTAATTTTGAATTTTTTTAATTGAATTTTATATTTTTTAGAATTATTCATTGTTTCATAATTAAAGGGTACACGATTGTAAATAATTTAATTTGAAATTTTTAATATTTAAATTTAAATGATTATTTTTAAGGTTGAATGATTATTGTAAGAACTTTAAGATTTAATTTTGAGTTTTTAATGTTTAAATTATTAATTTTAGAATTTCTCTTGGTGCAGTTTGAATTCATCTTATTATTACGATTATCTTGATTATTTAATTTTGAATTGTTAAGTAAACTTTAATTATTCAATTTATCTTGATGGTTATTAATTTTATCTTATTTGTTTAAATTTTTATTAAATTTTAAATTTATTAAATTAATTAAAATTAAATTATTCAGTTGGGAATTATCTTGGTTGAATAAGTTAAATAATTAATCTAATTTTTTAGTTATTTGTACTAAATCAAGATTAATTAAATTTTAATTATCAATGATTGAATTTGAATTAACTAAATTATTATTTAAATTGAATTTATTCAAATTTGATGGACTTTCATTATTAATAATATGTAAGTTTAAATTTTTTAAATTAATTAATTTATTAGTTAATAAATTTTAGATTTATTTAATTTTTTAAATTTGTTAATTTTGAATTATTTGATTTTGATCAAATTTGAATTAGTCAAATTATTTTAATGATTTAAATTTGAATTATTTAAGTTTGAATTGTTAAAATTGTTTGAATTATTCAAATTTGAATGGGTGAAATTATTTAAATTTGAATTGTTCAAGTTTGAATTGATCAAATTATTTACATTTGAATTATCTAATTTATTTTTATTTTTGATTTTTTAATTTGTATTTTAATTTTAATTTTGAATTTGTGTTTTAATCTTTAATTTGAATTTTGAATTTAATTTGAATTTGAATTATGAATTTAAATTTGAATATGAATTTTGAATTTGTTTTGAATTTGAATTTTGAATTTGAATTTAAATTTGAGTTTGAATTTTGAATTTGGATTTTAAGCTTTGAATTTTGAATTTGTTTTGAATTTGATTTTGATTTTTGAATTTGAATTGAATTTGAATTTTAATCTTTGAATTTGAATTGGAATTTTAATCTTTAATTTTCTTTTGAATTTTAAATATTGGGATTTTGTTTTACATTTAACTTACGTTTTGTTCCGTAATTAAATGGAACTTAATGATAATTAAATTTATTATTTAAATTTAAGTTTTAAATTTGATTTGTTAAAATTTATAGAAATTTTTTTTCTTGAATTTTGGAATTTAATTTTTAATTTTTTAATATTATTAAAAAATTTTAAAAAATTATTCATTGATTTATAATTAATGGGTACACGATTGTAAATAATTTTATTATTTAATTTAAAATTTTTAATATTTAATTTTGAATGATTATTTTTATGGTTTGAATGGTTATTGTAAGAACTTTTAAGATTTAATTTTGAGTTTTTAATGGTTAAATTATTAATTTTCGAATTTGTCTTGGTGGTGTTTAAAATTAATTTATTATTAGGATTATCTTTATAAATTAATTTTAAATTATTATGTTATTTTTAATTATTTAACTTATTTTAATGATTTTTAATTTTATCTTATATGTTTATATTTTTAGTAATTTTTGGATTTATTAAATTAATTATTGTTGAATTATTTAATTGTGCATTATCTTGGTTGAATAAGTTAAAGAATTGAATAAATTTGTTATTTATTTGTTTTAAATCTAGATTAATTAAATTTGAATTATTAATGATTGAACTTGAATTATTTAAATTAATATGTAATTTGAATTTATTCAAATTATGTGCATTTTCATTATTAATAATATGTAAGCTTAAATTTTTTAAATTAATTAATTTATTTTTTGTTAATAAAATTTTAGATATATTTGAATTTTTTAAATTTGTTAATTTTGAATTATTGGAATTGGTCAAATTTGAATTAGTTAAATTATTAATTTATCTAAATTTTAATTATTCAAGTTTGAATTGTTAAAATTATTTAAATTTTTCAAATTTTATTGGGTCAAATTATTTAAATTTGAATTGTTTAAGTTTGAATTGATCAAATTATTTACATTTAAATTATCTAATTTTAAAATTTCTAAATTAATTCAAATTTCTTAATTATCTAGATTTGAATTTTTTTATTAATTAAATTTAAATTTTGTAAAGTTGAAAATTTTAAATTAATTAAATTTAAATTTTCTATGGTTGAATTTTTTAAATTATTTAAATTTAAAATTTACAAATTAGTCAAATTAATATATTTATTACTTTTTATTTGCTAGTTATCAAAATTATCTAAATTTTCAACATAATTAAATTTAGAATGCAAAATGCTTGGAGTATTTTCCTAAATAATTGAACTTGCAGGAATCGCAACTCTTAATTCTGATTTCTTCTTTGTTGTCTTCCTCTCCGGACATCGATTTCGGTAAGTTCAAGTATTTTCCTAAATAATTGAACTTACTGGAATCGCAACTCCTAATTCCGATTTCTTCTTTGTTGTCTTCCTGTCCAAGCACTGATTCTTGTAGTGTCCGCATTTTTGGCACTTGAAGCACGTGATGTACTCTTTGTTCCTTCGGGCTCCTGACATCAGTTGCTCCTTAGTCGCCGGTGGTGTCCTTCGAGTCTTTCGAGTACGACATTGATTTTTATAGTGTCCTTTCTCCCTGCACTTAAAACAAATAGTATAAAATTTAAAATAAATTTTTAAAATTATACCTTTCTCTCCCTCCATCTAAGTCTTCTTGTTCCCGTGGCCGTTAGTCTAATCAAGAGCACTCTGATACCAATTGTAAAATCGGTGGAATGCACTAGAGGGGGGGGGGTGAATAGCGCATTTGTTCGTTCTATTTCAAAGACTACCAGCGAAATTAAATAAACAAGTAGGGACACACGGATTTACTTGGTTTGTAACACCCCAGGATTAGTACGTCCGAGGCCTACACACGAGAAGATGTTCGTCCACTAATGGTCTCATTTCGGAATCTTCGTTCGGATGCGGAGAAATCCATCTTACAGTCCAATCAAGAATATAAATTAAATACATGACAATAAGAAAAAGAATAGCAAACTCTCGTATAGCTGATTTGGAAGCCCTTA
>JBBMKF010462682.1:0-11223 GCA_037834155.1 Curcuma caesia | reverse complement strand
ATTAATTAGGACCCAATCATACCATTGTAATTAAGAATTTGAGGAAGAAAGATTAAATCGTTAATTAGGATTTTAATGAAGATTAGATTTGAGATTAGTTAGTATAATGAAGGAAGGAAGGAAGGAAGGAAGGAAGGGTTGTATTATAATCCATCCATCCACCTCCTCCTCCTCTCTCAACCATGCATGTAGTGCGTAGTTAACACATTTTGGACATCGCAAATAAAAAGGGGAAGGGATAGGGAGAGAGAGGAAGACTCTGAGCGCACACTGCTCTTCCTCCCTCCGCCTCCGCCATCTCCGCTTCCCGAGGTAACCCTAGCGATCGCAATCGGTAGCCTCGCGCACGCCCAGCTGAGCGAGCTCGCCTCTCGCCGCCGCCCGCCGCTCGTCCTCCCCTGGAGGGTCCCTGCACGATCGGGCATCCAAGACGGGCGTTTTCGATCGTAAGTGAGTCGATCTTTCGGATTCCGGGACCCGATCGTGCGCTCGTCGCCGCATTTTTGGTCGATCTTTGCGTTTTTTTGGGGGAAAAAACAATTGGTGTTGTATCGGGGCATTTGGTCGTCCGATGATGGTTTTTGAGCGTGTTCTCGGGACGGATGATCCGTCTGGCGACGTGGGGGATCGGCTTGATTCGGAAAGGTTTCGTTTTCATCTCGTTTTGGTTTCCACTGAATGATGACCGATTCAAGATTAGATGGAAAGGGGTTCGTTTTTTTCACCGTCGGCTTTGTTGTTTATTGATTTCTGGCATGGAAAAACGATGAAGGTATTGTAAAAGGAAGATTGGTCTGATTGTTTTTGATAGAAATTATTGTATTGATTAGGGCTGATGATGTTTAGAGGAAAGGTAGAATTTTTTTCTGCAAATCCGCATAGCAGACGTCGTAGATTCCGATGCTTTTTCATTGCATTTGATTCCTTCCAAAAGAGTGATGTATTGGAATGTGGATGTTTTTGTCGTTGATGTGGAAAGCTTCAGTTTGATTCCGCAGATTTTTTCGTTGATCTGATTATCGACAAGATTTTTCATATGTTCGTTCTACTGTAGGTAAGAGAAAAACAAACTTATGTATTTTTCGTGTGTTTGCTTGATACTCTTTGCTGGACCTGCCATGCTATCTGAGCTGTTGAGAAATGGGATTTTGTTCATCTTGTCTTCATGACATTGCCCTTTTTATGTACAGACTGAAGAGGTATGTCCATTGCATAACAATGTGGGTCTGACTTGCATGGGGAGAGAATGCCAGAGCTGCGAAGTGGAGCACGGCAAGGTCATCTAAGATCAAAGAATCCTGACAACGTTCCAGCCCCCTCAAGATCTTTAGGACAAGCAGAAAATCCAATATTGCCTGCTCAAAACAGAAGGCGGGGTGGTGCTGGAAGAGGACGAGGTGGAAATGCTGCGGCAATAGCTAAAAGGACTTCAGCAACACCAGCTAGGCCAGTTGTTGGTGCTCGAGGAAGAGGCGCCCCACTTATTGACTTAGACCCTGATCAGCCTTGTGAGATACTCCCTCAAGCAGTGGAAGGAGCCATAGTTGAGGGTGCCCAAAACTTGGTTTTAAACCAAGCAGCACATCAAGTTGCTGGTAAAAATATAGCAATGAATGGTGGAAGTGCTGAAAAGGTCATAGGAGTTGAAGATGAATCTGCCACAGCTCCTGTACCTGAGAGGGTATGGCTATTTATCATTCCTGGTATTGAAAGTAAAGTTGTTCATATATATCTGCCGAGTTGCTTAGTAGTTTGGCAGCTTTTCTTATTGTGCTTCATATTTTCTTGAACCATTAAGATAATTTTGGTTGCCAAGATGGGTACCGCATCGAAAAATAATTTCCTGGTCAATGGAAATTATGTTAACTTACTCAGTACACTATCTGACTGGAAATTCTATGTTGCAAATGCTGCCCGTGCAATCATATGAGTATGTTTGGCATATGGTCGAGGTTTGATTGCATCTAGGAATGGCCATACATTTATTACATATCCATGCATATCTTGCACAGCATTGTGTGACCTTAAATATGTGGTGTTGCACTGTAAAGTGCACATATACAACACACATAAGCAAGATTTTGTTATGGCACAGGTGGCTTGTTTTTCTTTTAATAAGAAGGGATTGATGAAAATGTCATTAGTGGCATAAATATCAGGTGGTTAAAGTAGAGAGGAACTTCTAGAGTATTGTGCCATCAATTCATGCTCCTAGGTTTGAAAGAGAAAAAAACCCATAAGATTATGACAACAAACGATGTTGATTTTGGTAGATTACTAAGTAATGCAGAATAGATGATAATATTGTAATGCAAGTGTTGCTTGTAAAGGTAAAATAATGTTTCTATTCACATCTCCTAAATAATTGGGTGTACCTTCATTGCTGATAAAATGAGGTTAAGTTGTATGAATATATTCAAAAATAATCTATAACTTTCTCATCTAGGCATATTAAGTTAATTACAGTCTAAATAGTGGAGGATTAAGGGGCCTAAATAAGATTTAAATGGATTTGGAATAACTTGCAGGATAGCCTCAGGTAGAGCTACCAACAATGTTAGCATAAGTTCTTCTTTGCCGGCCAAAAATGGTTATGACTTGGCAACTGAAAATTTTCTATTTTCCAGTTTTCAGAAAACAAGATAATTTTTTTTTAAAAAAATAACTTTCAGCTTTTTTTCTTCTAAGAAACAAGAGTAGTTTTGAGAAAAAAATTCTAAAACAAACAAGGACAAAATTCTTATCCAGAATATTTAGAATAGCGACATCATCAAGCCACAATATTCAATCATAGATTTTATTATTTTTTATTTGCATATTATGATAAATTCTTATCGAGAATTTCATTAGTTGTAGTATTGGGCTAAAAATGTAAAAGTATTGTGCTATGTTTTGTTTAAATGGGCATCAATGCCCCAATACTATTTTATATATTTTTCATATAAGTTGTTCAATTGTGGGATAGGACCCAAATAGCTGAAAGTAGTCTAGACATATTGGATGTTATGTTGTCTTGTTATCTATAAATATATGATTCTTACTTCACGACATATCTGCTGTTCAGCATTCTGCATGGAATGTTAAATTGAGGGCTAATTTTACATAAATCTTTTGCAGGTTCAAGTGGGTAATTCACCTGTCTATAAGGTAGAGAAAAAATTGGGCAAAGGTGGTTTTGGTCAGGTCTATGTTGGTCGAAGAGTATCTGGTGGAACAGTGGGATCAGGTCCAGATGCTTATGAGGTTGAACTCAGAATTTTCCTTAAATATAAATATTTGCCACCCAATGAATGTTAATAGCTGTTTTTTTTAGGTGGCTCTTAAATTTGAGCATCGAAGTAGTAAGGGCTGCAATTTTGGCCCACCATATGAGTGGCAGGTTTACAAGTAAGCAACTTAATTTCATACTACATGCATACATTTGTTAATTCAAAATTATGCCAATCATTTATTAAATTGATTGATGTTGGCCACAAGCTCTCTCAATGGTTGTTATGGAATTCCATGGGTCCACTATAAGGGCCTTCAAGGGGATTATTACATATTGGTGAGCAGTTTTTTAACACACTACTAAACTCTTTTGGTTATGTTTGTTAAATTTGTTTTATTAAGCTTTAAAATTTCAGGTTATGGATATGCTTGGTCCTAGTCTTTGGGATGTTTGGAACTCAGTAGGCCAATCGTAAGGATTCTGTTCTTCTAATAATAATCTGTAATGTCTTAATGCTGCATTTATGCTATGCACTCACTAGTGTTTCTTACAGGATGTCTCCAAGTATGGCTGCCTGCATTGCTGTGGAGGCTATAGCAATTCTAGAGAAGCTTCACTTGAAGGGGTATTTTATTTTGTAGATATCTTAAATGCCAGCTTAAGAGTTTTGTTTGATTTTTTCATTATCTTTCTTTTTCTGTTTTCTAAATTTTCCATAATTTCTGGTCAGCTTTGTGCATGGAGATATTAAGCCGGAGAACTTTTTGCTAGGACAACAGGAACTGCTGACGAGAAGAAACTTTTCCTCATTGATCTTGGTTTAGGTGTGTATTCATATTGTTTTGGCCAAGCATCTTCTCTATATTCCAACTTAGTTTTCTCATTAATGTTCATTTGATGCAGCATCAAGATGGAAAGAAGCATCATCTAGCCAACATGTTGAATATGATCAACGGCCTGATATTTTTAGGTGGAAAACACTTGTGTTTTTTAATGCAATTTAACCATTGTGCTAAATAATTTTCTTTTGCAGGGGAACAATTAGGTATGCAAGTGTACATGCTCATTTAGGTCGTACAGGTAGTAGGAGGGATGACCTGGAATCGTTGGCATATACACTGATATTTATCATGAGAGGAAGGTTACCTTGGCAAGGTTATCAGGTGCCAATTCTATCTACCTGTGGAATGTGGCTTTATGTGTCGTTTATTTTAACTTCTAGCTAAACTATTACAGTTCCTAGTTTATGTTAGAACTTGTATTTTTATGCAGGGAGATAACAAGAGTTTTCTAGTGTGTAAGAAGAAAATGGCTACTGCTCCAGAGTTATTATGTTGTTTCTGTCCACCTCCATTCAAACAATTTCTTGAGATTGTGACAAATATGAAATTTGATGAAGAGCCAAACTATTCAAAGCTTATATCCCTTTTTGACAGTTTGATTGAACCATGCACTTCTCTTAGACCAATCAAGATTGATGGAGCTCTGAAGGTTGCTAGAATTTTGCACTATGTAGTTTTGCTCATCAGCATTACACTAGGCTTTATTCTATGCATTTTTTATATTTCCATGGTCTAGTAGTTAAGTTTCATTATTCATGTAATTAGGTGGGCCAGAAGCGAGGTAGATTGCTTGTAAACCTTGAAGAGGATGAACAGCCTAAGAAGAAAGTACGATTGGGAAGCCCAGCAACTCAATGGGTATCAGTTTACAATGCTAGAAGACCAATGAAACAGAGGTATAAAACAAACAAACAAAAAATTGATCCATTTTTTCTTTTCAAACTGTTTCTTTTATCCTGATCATTGATGATAGAATGTTCCTTCAAATAGAACATTCTAATTCTTAAGATATTCTTTCCCATGGATTTAGTTTCTTTTTGTTAGGAAAAAAGAGTCAATATTTTCCTCTTTCGCCACAGTTTTCTTTCTTGACAAGAATATTTGTTTTTTAACTGTTAAATGCTTACAAATGTACTCTTTTACTGGCCAGTACAAGCAGCTGATTTGCTGGTTTCAGGCAGATATTTTTAAGTGATTTCAGTAAGTTTTGGGCTTAAGGTAAGTCAAAATTATGCAAAACTTATTGATCCACAGCGAATAAGTTGATGTCTTAACCTTTATTAAGAACAGTGGCCTTGAACAATTCAGTTAACATTGTATCATGTATTCGCCAATCATCAACTATTCTTCAAAAAATTCTATAATTCATGGCATAAATCAATATGCGTAGAGGTGCACTTATTCAACCATGTCAAAGAAGGTTCAGGTACGAGCCTTACATCCCTGCTAGAGGTGCTGAACTGCTGCTGATTTTCATTGTTGGCTGCTGAAAGCTGGATTAATTTACACCTTTAAACCCACAAATTAACTTGGTTGAATAAATTACTGGCAACCTAGTTTCTGTACTGCATCAACTTGCTCAACACCTTTAGCTATTAAAAACTATACACTACATGAAACAAGAGTTCATTTATTCTCCATCTTATTGGGCTAAACAAATATCATGTAGTTTAAAATTTGAATCAGAACTTCATGTTGAATCTTTTCAGGTACCACTATAACGTATCAGATGCAAGACTTCAACAACACATAGAGAAGGGAATGGAAGATGGTTTATATATCAGTTGTGTGGCATCTTCTACAAATCTCTGGGCGCTCATTATGGATGCAGGGACAGGTTACTGCTCACAGATCTACGAGCTATCACCAGTCTTCTTGCATAAGGTATTTCCATATGAAATGGTTATAAGTTATTTTCTGTCTGTCTGTTGGTGGCTCTATTCTGTATGGTTTTGTTACAGGATTGGATTACGGAGCAATGGGAGAAGAACTACTATATAACTGCTATAGCTGGTTCAACAAATGGGAGTTCATTAGTTGTAATGTCTAAAGGTTTGTGCCAAACAGTATGAGACATCTTCTAGCTCAAACTCCTCTCATTCACATAATTGTTTAAATTGTTTTTTTGATGATATTATTTGTTTAAACTTTGCAAATCAACCATTGGTTGATCACAGGAAATTGTATACAATAAAAAACTTGTATCTGACCATTGAATCTATTACGTGGTAGCCACCAAATATAACTCCCTTATGGTGAAACTAATTTGGTAGGCTGTTATAAGCAACTGGCTAATTTTGAATGCTTTTTCCCCCTATACTACTATTTTTTAGCATATGGTGGAATCCTGGGCCTTGGTCCTTTAGGTGCTCACTTGGGGACAAACGATTGCTTTTCAATCTCTTTAGCAGTGAATTCCACCTTATAATCCACTACACAATTGCAAAGTTTATTTCCATATCCACCTGCTGTTTGTGTTTTATTTTAGAACAACTTATTTGAAAAATAGTTTTTGACACAATCTCTTATTTAATTTATGCAGCTACACAGTATACACAACAATCCTATAAAGTTAGTGAATCTTTTCCTTTCAAGTGGATCAGTAAGAAATGGAAGGAAGGGTTTCATGTTACATCCATGACTACAGCAGGCAACCGCTGGGGGGTAGTCATGTCCAGAAACGCTGGCTACTCTAACCAAGTATGATACTTTTGCCATTTTCTTCATGATATGATTTGGTTATATTTGAATCTTGATTTGTCTCTGCAGCTCATTATGTATTGTTTGCTCCCCTAAGTTACTTGGATTATTTGCAGGTTGTAGAGTTAGATTTTCTTTATCCAAGCGAAGGAATCCACAGACGATGGGAGAGTGGCTACCGGATAACTTCTGCTGCAGCTACTCTCGATCAAGCTGCTTTTATCTTGAGCATACCGAAAAGAAAAGTGCCAGATGAGACACAGGAAACTCTTCGAACTTCTGCATTTCCAAGCAACCATGTCAAGGTGAACTATTCTATTCTGAATTAAGTCGCTGCCTAGCACTGTAGATTTTTGCTGCTTGCGCTTTAATTGTTTAGCTTTTAGATTGGTCCAATACATGCTAAGTCTATAAAAGACATGCACTTAGTAGTCAGCTAGTTTGCTTTACATCTCCCATCATCCCTAGTAATTTGCATGTCTGACTAAATAGTTTGCAGTTCTCTTATGTAAATTCCATGCTCTTAATGCCACGACCCTCAAGCATTCGAGTCATACTCCTTCCATCTCGCGCCATTCTATTTTTTGTTGATTCCTTCTTCGCCGTCGTATGACTTTCCATAATGCATAAGGATATTTTGTTGTCGACCACTGTCCTCCCACTCAATAATAGTCATAAAAACAGATGACTTAACTTTAGTTAAATTCAGTATTCTGGCGGCGCTGGTATGGTAAGTGGTAGAACATATACAATTAAGTTGTTACTTATGGGTCATACGGAGACGATTTTCAAACTGAACCAAGTCTTTTTTTTAGGAAAAATGGGCGAAGAACCTCTACATTGCTTCCATTTGCTATGGCCGGACAGTCTCCTGATGATCGATGGGCCGCCTGGATTGGGGAAGTCGTATGACTCCACGTTTCAAAACTCCTTGCTTCGCCGAAGCACATGGCAAGATGACAAAGTAAGTCTGTCTGCATATTCTCCTTGAAATGAGTTGGAATTTTAATTGTTCAGCTGGCATACTATCTCTTTATGTGTCCGGTAAAATATTTTGCACTCCCCCAATCTCGGCCCTCGATTGAGGATCACTCAGGTCCCTATACTCGCGCTTTGTTGTCATATAAGCGATTTTTAAAGCGATAAAAAACCAGGCTCTTCTTGTTTGTACTTCTGATGAGAATGAAACCAAACAGAGTATATTTGGTTCTTAGCTTTGGAGAGTTGTGTAACATTACATACTTAAAGATGTATTGAATGTCTCATGAACTACACTTGAAAGGACCTTAATGGTGTGACTCGCCAAGTCGGTTGATTTGGCTACAGCTCAGATCAGATTTCTGAATTTATAACTGTATATATGAATTTGCTAATCTTTGGTTTTGTTTTGGTAGTATTGAAAAAGATAATTGTTGTGGTTTGCCTATCCCTTTGAGATTTGGTCATACTCCCCTTGTCAATATGGATGAAGTTAGGAAAAGCCCTAACACACTTTCTTCTTCTCTAAAGTCTTCTTGAGTTTGGTTTTGTTGCTTATCCTTAAAGCTCCGATCCTCCTCAATTTTTATCTGTAGTTTTCCTAGGAGGGTGTTGTGGGGCTTGTTTAGTTGGAGGAAGAGTTATTTCAGTGGAAGATGGAATGCGTTCCGGTTTCGTCTGACTAATCCTAAGTCTTGATGGATTTGGAAACAACCCAAACACTTCCCTTTCTCTGAATATCATCACAAAGTGGTTGCTTATCCTATCGAGCTTTGATAATCCTTTTAAACCACTTGTTTGTCAGTCGATATAATGTGCTCTGGATGTATTCCTTGTTGTGGACTCTGGCTCCTTTGTGTTTGTGATGTATGGGACATCGACATCAAAATTCTTCTTGTTCATAAAAGGATCAAGTTACACTCGAACTTGATGGTTGTTCTTGAGTAGTTCCAATGATCTTCTATGCCAAACAAACACATTGAGTTGAAAAGCTTGGAAGTGAGATCCAAATGTGGAAGAGCAGGACTTGAAGCTCATCGCTTCTCGGAGGCACCAACTGTCTTCCCCCTCCGGCCGGTGGTCGTCTTTGCAAGCTCCAAGGCCTTGATGGTTCCTGCACACTGAATTCTGCCAACCATTGGAAACAACCTGGGACTATCGACCATCCTTGTAGTCCTTCTTCCTGTTCAGAAACCAATCTGGGATCTTGAACTGCCGTGGATTGGCCACTTCTCCAGCTCTACAAAGAGTATCACGAAGGCGACATCAGTGTTGATAGATCAAACCAAATTGAACTGCATACAATATGGCTCCTTGCTCTGCTCAAAAGGTGCCATGAATGAAGAACCAGTTGCACATTAATACAGAGCAAAGACAGTGTCGAGCTCAATCAATGGCGAAACTTTCACGCACCGTTGTGGAGACCAAAGTCGTTGGTGTGCTATCCCTTTATGATGAGCACGCAACCAGACGCAGCAATTCAAGACTGCAATCCTTTGCATAACATATAGAGAAATCTATCGAACAACCAGAAACCAGCGCCGAGCATCGCATCAGAAGGAAATCGCACAAAAAACGCCGAAGGAGAACCTTTTTATTCATGATGGAGGTGAGCGCGAACATGATCTTCTACTTCCCGTCGTCGTTGGTGTTGGGCACCATTGCCGACCATGGCGACGTCGGCGACTAGGGTTTCTCTCCTCGCCCTGCTGCAGCTCTCGCCCGCGCGCGCCGGGAGGAAGAATCGAGGTCGAAGGAAGTGGCAGGGAAAGGAAGGACGCGGGTCATTGAATTAAACGGAGCGCAAACCGAAACCCTAGATGGATATCAGACGGCCAGAGATTAATTAATCTCTTTCGTCTTTTAATTGGGCCGGCCCAATTTGAAATTCGTGGGCGATTACACTTAATATTAATAATGATAATATTATTGAAGTATTTATTTATACTCTAATTTCCAATTAATCTTTATTACTCCATCGTCTCACTCGAACTCGGGCCTCTTCGGCACGGTCACCACAAGCTCCCCGTCGGCGTAGGCGGCGGTGGCGAGCGCCGGCCGGGTGCATGAAGGAAGGCGGAATCGCCACCGGTTCAGGTCGATCCCCTCGCCGGGTTCGCACCCGCCACCTCCTCCTCCGTCCCGCACGACCACCTTCATCACCCCGGGGTGTATCTCGATGGCGTGGGCTCGGACCGCGCTCCAGAGCTCGTCGGTGGCCGCGGCGAACCGGAAACCGTCCGCGTCCTCCTCCACCGCCACATCCGCCTCCGCGGAAAGGGGCAGCTCCAGGACCTTGCTGAAGACGTGCGGCAGGCGGCGGAGCTTCTTCTGCCGGCCGAGCACGGCAGGAGCCGGATGCACCCTCATATTTCCTGCGGAAATCTAATCCGCCCTGAAAAACTCAGATTTACTGCGAGTGGACAGGGGAAGCTTCGATCCGAAACAAAATAACGAATTCCTTCAGGAAAAAATTGCCTCCCGATCGATAGCAAAGAGAATTTAGCTCGAATATGAAATAGAACGCAAATTCCTTCAGAAAAATTGCTTTTTGATCGACGCGGAGGAGTCAAGCGAAGGAAATCACACTCGATTTGGGGAAGAAGATGAAAAACCTAACTACGAAGCCGAGGGCGATTCGGCGAAGGAAAAGGGGCCGGTTTGCGCAGGTTGGGATCCTCTCCAATCGACGCCACACATGCAATCCATTTGGACGGTAGCGGTTATCCGTGAATCATTGCCCACGCAGGGCGATGCACGCGGTGTGGAACTGTAACATCCCAACGAGAGTTATATTTGTATTGGATCCATATTGATAAGGATAAAATATTCCCACTTCGCCTACAGCCTCCGGGCTCTGGCTCCAGTTGTTCCTCGCCACGTGTACACGCGACGAGGCACAATGACCGTGCAAAATTTTGTCGCGGTGCTGCGGCGGCGGTCGATTGAGATTCGGCCGTTTTAATTTCGTTCCGACCGTTGACTTTGTAGTCCGTAAGTCAATTTAACTCGGTATATATATAGAAATGATTTCTTGAGCGCCTTTGCGTGCGTGGATCCATCGTCCATGATATCATCGTGCGTAGATTTGACCGTCTAAATGTGAAAATGCACAGTTCCGCCCCTGACTAGCTGTCGCCGCCCTTGTCGCGCAGTCTGACCACCACCGCCCGGTCACGATCGACGCGTCATTCATCGGCGCGTCGACTGACATCGAATTTCGACCGGATTGTGGTCGAAATCTGACGCAATTTGGTCGGAAACGCGACCAGCAGTGACACGCGCCAGTTTTCAGCCAAATCGCGATCGATTTCCGACCAAACGCGATCGGCACTGGCACGCGGGTCCTTTCTCGGCCGGTCTCCGACCGCGATTTGATCAGAATCCAATCGCGATTTGATCAGAAATCGGCAGTCCTTGTCGCGCAGTCTGACCACCACCGCCCGGTCACGATCGACGCGTCATTCATCGGCGCGTCGACTGACATCGAAT
>JBBMKF010462663.1:0-11226 GCA_037834155.1 Curcuma caesia | reverse complement strand
AAAAGTAGTTCATCTTGCTCCTAAATCTGAATGAGAAAAGGCATATCAATGTGTGCAATCTTCCTTGACTTGCAGTCTCCTCGTCAACAGTGGATGGAATCGACGGAGTAGTTCTGGATGGATGGATGGATCGCTGAAATCCTCTCTGGATAGCAGTTGCGGTGTCCTTGATTCACCTCCAAGTGCTCCCCCCCCCCTTTTTAGGATTTTTAGAGATGCTTATATATGTCCCCAAACGCGACATGGCCGTGCCTCATGGCACGGCCCAGAAGCACGCCTCAAGTCTTCTGTTGGCACGACCATGCCTAATAGGCACGGCCTTAGGCTAGTCTCACTTGAAAAATAGACATGGTCATGCCTCATAGGCACGACCCCAATGTGGTCTTGCTCTGGAAGTGAGACACGATCGTGCCTTGTAGGCACGACCCTAAGCTGGTTTTAATCTGAAAAATGGGGCACGGTCGTGCCTTATAGACACGGCTCCAACAACTTGGGCTTCTGGTACGGAGACACGGTCGTGCCTTGTAGGCACGGCCCATGGTCTGGTTGGCTCTGGTTGAGGGCATGGTCGTGCCTCATAGGCATAACTCGGACCAGCTGATCTTTTGTAAGAATGGCATGGCCGTGTCTGATGGACATGACTGCTTGCTGGCTTGGCTTGGGTGATAATGCACGACCATGCCTTGTAAGCACGACCCTATCTTGTTCTTTCTCTATTTCGCTTTATTTTGCTCCAAATTTCATCCTGTAAATGCATAAATACGAGACCAGATCTCCGAACTAGAAAATAAAAAAAAATATACCTAATGCATGAATAAAGGATGTGACAAACACATAGTATCATCATAAAATGAATAAAGATGTGCAATAAAAGTAGTAAAAATGTATGTATACCCTACGCACATCACATCTCTACATGTACAATTATGAATGTATTGGAATTATCTCTAGTCGAGAAATTGATGAACACGAACATCATCGATTCTGTCGAGACTAGCACGTTTAGACTCCTTGGTTAACCAAGCAGTTGATCTCACTACTAGAGACATTGGATGTTAAGAGTTAAACGTGGATGCTAGTTAAAGGTAACCAGTTCATTGGAGTGATCTGTCATGAGACTTCATATGGTTTTGTACATATGTCAATGAAGATCTCAGTGCAGCTTAAGTGCGAATTTCCTTTGACTTGCGGTATTCAAGTCACCTTGGTCATGAAGGCTTATACATTGATATTTTAAGCAAACATCTCCGAGGAAGTGTGGACCCGGGATGATTGGGTATAAGTCGAAGTGCTCAAAGGTGTTTGAATAGCCCACAGAGGATTCATCGCTCCTTGAAAATGAATTACTATTTATCCAATAAATAGTATGACCGTAAGGCGATTACCTTAGTACACCTCTCAAATCTAACAAAATAAACATATCAAAAACACACCACATCAGGTCTCCTTTCTGAAACTTTTTCAGAGGCTGAGAAACCTGTCTTATAGTCTAAATGATAATAAAAAATATAGTACAAATAATAAGACTAAAACAAACAAATACTCTCGAGTCAGTCGTTATGGAAGTTCTGAGCGCAACACACCCTTCTTGGAGCTTCCTTGGCCACATGAGCACGACTTTGTTTGAGTTCAACAGCACCGCAAGATTGTAAGATGGTAGAAGAAAAAAGTAAAAAATAAGGCTCATGTTGAAGCTTTTATTGTTAATGCATACATTATGGAGGAAGTAATAACTTTTGCGTCATATTATTTTGAACCTCACTTCTGAAGAAAAAGACGAAGAGCGGGAAAAAATGATGAAGACCATATTGATCCCAATTTGACATCATTTGATATCATTTTGCATACATTGTTAGATATTTAACTCCCAACTAACCCATCAAGATTTAATTGCCAAGATCTCAATTCAAGCAAATGGACTTTCAACATCTAGTTACCAATTGATCTTCCTTATCTAGTTCAACTAGAGCTTTCTGCTATCTAAGTCTCAATCAAGATTTTTACTATCTAGTCTCAAATTACCTACACCTATAAAGTAGACAAACTTGTAAGATCAAAATAGATTAATTTTAAATTTAATCATACATCAAAATCTTATTTCTTTAGTTTTAATAGAAAATATTTTCCCAGGCAATAGACACACCCGATTATATTTAAGATAAAATAACAATTAAAAAAGTTGAATTAGATTAGTCAAAATCTCCAATATAATCTACTAGTCAAGCATTTTTGGTGAAGATGCACCGGAAAAGTGATAGTTCTACAGGTACGGACTCAATAAAGTTTGTGTTATTATTTGAATAGTATTTTTTCATTTCTTTATGTTCAATAAATCTGTTAATGGCTATATGCTGATTAATTCAATCAGAGAATCTGTTTTTTTATATTTTTTATAGTTGAGGTGTAAAAATTTTATTGAAGGAGATATTATTCATCGAGGACAAATATTACATAGCAATTAATATACCAAAATTTAAAAGTGCTTAACTCAAAGTAAACTACGATTAGTGCTTGTAAGTAAATATAATATCGATTTAAACTTTTTAATTAAAAAGTAAATCGGGTTAATGTTAATGGGCCTATAAATGCTCTTATGGGCCTTTATGTTCTCTAATTAGCTCTTAACTCTTTTTCAACCAAAAAAAATAGAATTCGTCATTCAGCGGTCTCACACGATCGATCTCACGACCATCTATGAGGAGGTAAATCGAGAAATTACAGTTGATCATGACAAGGAAGATATTATCTCAATTTCGTCGAGATTCAATCCCTATCCACGTTAATAAGTCTGTTTCGTCATAACCAACTCAACTATATCTGAGAGTAATTAGCCCTTCACTCACTCTATGATACCAGACCACATGAATGACCATATTTTTATTAACGCTAAAATATTTTCAACATTTTATTTTCCTATCGAAATTATTTTTCAAAATTTTTCACTTATTAAGGAAGAGATGGTTGCATTTTAAAATAAATGTTAAGTGTTGGAGGGAATGTTGAAAAATATCCATACTTTTGTGGGGCTTTATTGGGCTTTTAAATGGGCCTTCACATTCTCTAATAAGTCAGGATGCTTTGATGGGCCGTTTGTGCTCCAATAAGCCAGAATATGTTAATGGGCTAGAATACTTAATGGGCTTGCATAAGATCTAACTGACTAGAATACTTCACTCAAAATTGACGATTACAACCTTACTCACTACTTTTTCTTATAAGCAAATTTGTTGTTTTTATTTTTAAAAAACAAAAATATTTTCTTTGATTATCATTTTAACCGCTCTCAGAGCTACGGTGTTGATATGATGTTTTCGTAGTTAACTAGATATATATGAATCAATTATTAATTACGATGTATTGTGAATTAATTTTTTTCAGTAGGAAAACAATCCTAAAATATTGACTATAGAGTGATATGCGCACTCCTGATTCACCTTGGTAATTAATCTGTTCTAGTATTGGGATTAAACAAAACAAGAATGCAAACTAGTCGAGTTGACTTAAATTTAATTATGATCAAATTTATTTATTTATTTATCAAATTTATATAAATTTATTTATTAAAAATTGTATGAACTAAATTCAAATGTCTTTATGAATATTATTTAAGCTTTTAATAAACTCAAGCATAAACATCATTATTTATTCGATTAAAATTGAATCGAATTGAATTAACCGAAAATTGAATAAATCAATTTTTCTCGAACCAACTAAATCGACCGAATTTTTTAATAAAAATCGAACAAACTGAACCGATATTTTATCGGTTAATTCGGTCGAAAACCGAATTAACTAAATTTTTAAATATTATAAAAATTTTATTAATTAATTAGAGATTTATAAATTTATTTACTTAAAATTTATAAATTATTTTTCTAGTTTGATTAATTTAGTTTATTTGGTTTAACCGAATAAAGAATTTTAAAATCAAAATCGAACCGAATTAATTAATTTTTTTTAATAATTAAAATTCTAAAGCAACCGAACCAAATTTTTTAATTCGATCGATTCAGTCGATTTAATCGAATTTTTGCTCACCCCTAGATATGTATATGCAAAAATGGAAGCATCAAGGTATGTCTGTTAGTTGTAAATACCATGGTAGACATTTATTTCACTATATTCCAGCAGGCTAAAACTTCTTATATATGGATCAAAATAAAGAATGGGTCGATTCAACAAGTTGAAGAAGAATTTTCAACAGTGTGCCCAATGATTTATCAAGAGATGTTCGGGACCAACAAGGTTCCTCTGAGAATAATCTCATTCATTTGCCAGAACAAGTCAGTCCAGCCATGCTGAGTTTGATACTCCACTATTGGAGATTTCACTGAATTCTAGGACATTCTGATAAGGTTAATACTTTCTTGTAATTCTTATATTTTACTTTAGCATGAAATATAATTTGATAGGTGTTATTTGTTGAGAGCAGTAAAATCTAATTTTAAAAGTTCATTTTCTGATATGAAGCTAGTTCTAGTTGATATAAGAACAATCTTTTTATTTCTTTGTGTTTTATGAATCCTACAGAAACTACTTATCCCAAACTCTTGATGGAATAACATGTTATGAGAAATTAACTGATTTCAACCTTGATGGAATAGTATTGGTTTGATTTATATTAGGTCCTAATATAAACATTCCTTTTCACTTGTCTTAATTAATTGGAATATTTTATTCTTAGATTTAATTTAGTTGTAAGTTAAGTGCATAACTAGTTACCGCATTATCCCATTTTTGGCATACAATAATTTTCTAGATAACATAATTTTGAGATACCATTTTCATTCACAATTTTAAGAAAGCTCAACAATCTCTTATAAACACAAGGAAAAAAAATTACTAACAACACCCTTACCTTTCCCATTAATAAGTCCTAGAAGTTCCTCAATTGGATATTTATGATCTTGTTTATTTTGAAGATCCATGTTCTGCTATCATAAATAACATCTAGATAAATTATAAAGCAATACAAGTCTTGCCAAAAAAAAGCAGTGAATATTTTTGTTGCTTGGATAAAAATTTAAAGACACATTGATTTAACAAAGTGAATTAGCTGGGAGTAGTTAGAGCATTAAAAATAACACAACTGGCTTTAATTCTTTTCACTCTTTCAAACTTCAACAGTAACATGGAAAATCTCAGGAATCTCATAATATTATTATATCCTTCTGTTAGCTATGCTCAGGAACTAAGACTCAGTAAAATGAGGGTCTGTGGGCTGCTAAGACCAACTCCAACAAGCCATCAGTATTGGTCTTTACAAATTTCTCATCAAAGGATATCCATTCCTAAAAAAATTAAAATTGCCAAAATTGAACAAATTTCAAGATATAATAACATGAGTAAGTGATTAGGACAACAGAATTAACAAATATGTTTACATGAGAGACATATATATGCGTAACTACTTACTGCAACATTGTATTTTTGCCATCCAATGATTTAATTTACTAATAAAATTAAATTTCTTTAACAATAGTTTATATAAAAAATTGTTTTAAAAAATTAATATTTAATTAAAAAAAATATTAAAGTCCTAACTATTTTCTACCTAGAGCTTTAAAATGTATTGAGATAACCTTGTCTCAGATAGCCGAATCTCGAATATTTGAGAGACGATATAATTTCTAGGAAGGACACTATTAGTTATAATTGAAAATGAAGTTAATCGGCTCATTTAAATTTTTATAAATCTATCTCACTTAGCTTAAATACCTAGTTTGATTACTAATATCATTTAGCATCGAGTTTTATTTGACTTGATTGGGATCTAAGTCTCTTGGATTCAACAGACTAAGTGAGTTTGACTTAACTCAGTCTCCCTTTCGATCGGGTCTGATTCCACTTGAAACGTGTTTGACTTAACTTATAGCTCAGTACAACTTTGATTCCACCGATACACGTGGAGGGCTAATAATATCCACCACATCAGGAACAAAGAAAAATTAGAATTACACTACATGTGTTGATAAAACTTAATTAATATGCAAGACTAATAGTAACTAGTGTAAAAGTGCACCCAAAATTAGAAATTGATCAAGCAAGTACACCCATAATTAAGGAAATATCAATAGCACATTATTTTGAGAACTAGATATTTATCTTGCTTTAATCAGTTTTATTTTCAATCAATAAACCAATATATCTTATTTAATTTCGAAGTTGGAGTTGTTGAGGAATTATAAAAAAAATAGATTGAGAATGAACAAAATTTTATTTAAATAAATTAAATTTAATCGTTTAATCGAAAAAATCACATATTCATTTATCTATATAACACTGAAATACTACACTTGCACCGCTACTTCATGTGTCGTTGCACTATCCAGATCTGACTTAATGTATAGGTATCAAAACGACCTATGTCTAGGGTCCCAATAAAATTTTATTAGAACTCATTATTTTTAATCATTTCATCAAAAGATAAAATTCACCACCCCAGCAATCCCACACGGTCGGCCTCACACATTCGATCCTTGTCCACTTTAATATGTCTGTTCTGACGTAGTCAACTCAATTATGTCCCAGACCGGGACTTATTATTTTTAATCATAGTATTTAATGTGGTAACAATAATACATACGGAATTAAATAGATGAATTCATTTCATTTCATGCGGTGACAATACTACATTGTCTATCTTTTTTCCAAAAAAAAAAAACATACTACATTACCTATATATAAATTTCTTGAGATTTGATATACCGTGTCATTTTTCTATATATTTTTTTTATACTTTGATCATTTATAATAGAATAAGAATCGACAAATTAAGGGGGTCATAATTAATGGCCTTCAACATTCAATTTACGGCCATAATTTTTAACATTTTAAATATATTTCTATTCAATTTTTTAAGGAAACATTCAATTTGAATATTAAATTATTTTTATTTCATTTGTCTTAGATTTTTTATAATTATTATTATTAATTAGATGTTGCCAACTTAGTAACTCTTTCCTTTTCAATATCTCCCAAAAACCCTATATATCTCTCAAAAACCCTAGCGGTCAATGATCTCATAACTTTTTCCTCGTCAATAATACTCTCAGAGGATGTCTTTCTCCTTACTCGTCGGTAATTTTTCTTCCTCGTTCTTTCTTCTTTTTTCACGGTAAGAATATGAATTAAGATTTTTTTTTTATCATACAACACAAAGAATGCTTTTTTTTTCTTTTTTCAAGTTTCGTGAAGTCTTTAATCGCACTATTTGGCTTTGATTGTGTTATTGTTTAATGCTCTTTTATAAATTTTCAATTTTACCCGAGCAGGGTTAAGATTGTAAATTATGTACCTATATCATGATCAATCTTATCATCTCGTTTAGTCTTATAACAAATATAGGCTTTCCATGTGTCTTAATGTGCTAGTTTATGCCGACCATGGATATATAACTTTTTCATATACATGGCAATTCTTTAGCTGATTAATTAATACTTATTTCTACACTTTTGTTATAAATGATCTACATGTGAAAGAGAGCATTCATAATTCTTTCATATGGTGTGTTTTATAAGGATTTCAGATAATTTCTTAGTGTAGCAATTTTAAGTTATTTTATTTTAATATATAAATCCAATCTAATTGGCTATTTATATGTTAACTTAGCTAGTTTGATGCACATTTAAGTTCTGATAATAAAAGCCCATAGTTCATCTCTACTAGTCATAATATCTATAAGGCTGAGGAAATTTTTTTTTATTTTTTTTTAAAAAATTATTAAAGACCTTTTTTTTTTATCTAGGGTGTCAAAGAGCTTTGAGACGGCCCTGACACCACCATCAATATTTCTACTTCTTAATCAGTCCTCGATGGATCCTTCACCTTCGATGGCCACCGCCCCCATAGAGGACGACATTATAGATCTTCCGTTGCATTCAATCGTCTCAGGTGGACATCGTATGACGATAGGGGCACAGATCATCCAACAAAGTCGCATGATAGCCAGGCCACCCCAATTGTTCATTTACTTCTCTCTGCGAACGATTCCTCCTCGAATCAACTCCACCTTTTATGCAGAATTCAACCTCCTCATGCAGAAGCAGGCATGGGAAAGAGAAGCACGAGAGATTTTGTCGCGTGCGGCAGTCGACGTGGAGTCTGAGAATCTAGACTTTTTCGCACGAGCATTCTGCCGGTACACCTCCTTCACTGTCTGCCGGCTACATGTGATGGATGTTGCGTCGATGGAGTTATCTTCCGCCATTGTCCTCCACACAAATTCTTTGGCCATCGAGATTGTAGGGCTCTTGAATATCAGCAACGATGACGACGATGACAACGACTATGATGACGATGATGAGGACGACGACAATGAGGAGGAGGAGAACGACGACGAGGATGATGACTATGACGATGATGACTACCACGCCTACTCCGACGACAGAGTGCCCAGGCCAGCATCTGCAGCGGCAGTGGAGGGGCTAAAGATGGTCACCGCTAAAGAATCCAACGCATGTCCCATATGTCTGGAGGGTTTCGAGATGGCGGCTCCAGTGCCGGCCATGCCTTGCAATCACCTCTTCCACACATCTTGTTTGAAGAAGTGGTTGGAGCAAAGTTGTTCATGCCCTCTCTGCCGCTTCTCGCTTCCTGAAGAACAGTAGTAACTAGATAGCTTAACGATCCGCAATTCCTCATCGTTAATATCTCATTCATTCATTCATCCATTAATTTGCTTTGTTACTCCTAGTTCTAGATGCTCTGTTTAATTAGTGTTCCATTTCCTCCATTGATAATTAAGCGCATATTGATATCAGACATTGTGTGAATAGTTTTTACTTCATGATTAATAAATAAATTCTTTGTAAAATGTTTCTGTTGGATTTTACTCGTTGGATCTGCTTACATAAATTTCCTATTGCTAGTTTCGTTGGTTTCTTTTTTCCTTTTTGTATCTGCTTTATTTCAACTCGAGTAACAAAAATTAGATAGAATGCTTTGACAATTTTGCAATAATTGAATTCAGAATCCCTTCAGAAGAAGAAAGGGGGTGGTGCATGCACTTTGTGGACGATGAAATAATAGATTTAAGGTGGATGATTAGATATTTTAATTTACCAGTAATAGATCCGATCATTTCCTCTATTAAGAATTAATATTAATTGAATAATTTAAAATACTGGTGTCAAATGAGTCAATCGAGTCATAAATAAGTTTTATAGTTATATAATTAATAATGTAGCTTCAAGTATTATATACAGAATTATACTATTTAATATTTTGAATATCTTTTACATAAATTTCAATAAAAAAAAAAGTCAACGGTTCCATGACCATCTATAAAAAAAATAAATTGAGAAATTACAATTGACCACGATGGAAGAGGGCATAACTGCAGTTGAATTATACCTCGGGGACATGTAATGCATAAACTTCAACAAAAAGTGGAATCTACCATCCTACACAGTTGACTGCAGAATTTTAATCCGTAAAGGCTTACAAAGACCATCTTATATGTTTCGGTGACTGATATCAAATTTATATTGTCATTATGCTTCAGCATTTTAATCCGTAAAGGCTTACAAAGATCATCAGCGCGAGAAAAACCGAGGCACTGCAGAATTTATACTTCACTTTGTTTGTTTCGATCATGTCTGCTTGCCCATCCTTCTTGCGGATATGCAAGCTAAGGCCTTGTATAGCAGAACTTCTTGCTTCTCGGAAGGCAAAGGGCAGCTGCACCAAGGTAGACGACCGAGAACATAGCAACTGTCGTAAAGCTCGGACGAAGATAGCTCGATATTAACTTTGAACCAGGAAATCTGTCATGATCTTCATCGACAGGTATCAACGAGTGGTCTATCAATGGGGCACTTGAACTAGGAAAGAATTTCTGCCTTTTCTTCTTTGTGCTCTTCTGGAGGAGGATTTAGTGACCCAGGAAGAAAGGGCTCCCCCGGAGAGTCGTTGGTCATTGCCTATACGAAGGACGACGAGAAACAAATTATGAACAGGGCGAGGCATCCAACTCTGTTCTTAAAATTAGATTTGAAAGAAGATATTTTTCTGACTTAGGCATTGGTTATTAGTCTATTGAATATTTTTTATTTAAAGAATGAAATTAGTAAAATACATTAGATGCAGAGTTGTCCCAATTTGCAATTTAATAATCGACACAAAATAATATTCAAACTAATTTATTAATTTTGCATATTCAAAAAATTATTTGATTTGATAAAATTTGGCAACAATATAAGACAGAGTTTGATAAAATATCTACCTTTGGCGCAGTCGCTAAGAATTCAAGGCCTCGCGCCGGGGGGTCGCGGTTCGAATGTCTCTGCCCAACACGAGCATTAATTGCGATTGCGGCGAAGAGGAATACAGCCGTCTGATCTTCAGATGACATTAATAATCTGTGAGCAATTCTCTTTTTTGTTTTTATTAGGGGTATAATGGAACCGAATTAAGTCGAACAATAAAAGACTTGAGTTCGATTCATTTTTTCTAAACTCGAGTTCAGTTTGTAATAAAATTAAATAGTTCGTGAGCGGTTCGAACTCGATTCAAAAATGATTCATTTTAAAATTAAATGAGTTTAGTTCAAACTTGGTTAAAAAATAACTCGTTTAAAAGTTAAACGAGCTTAGTTCGAACTTGACTCGTCAATGTATAATATTTATAATTAATATAATATATATATATTTAAACGAATATATTCGTAAGCTCACGCACCAAATACTATTAAGCTCGAGTTCGGCTCGATAATATTTTCGAACTCGAAATCAGACTCAACTCGGCTCGTTAACTTAATCGAACGAAATCAAATAAAATTTTTTTAAATCGAGACTCAAATAGCTCGTGAGCATCTTGACTCATTTACACCTCAAATTTTTATTATAATCATCGACCAAATGCAATTAATTATATATATATATATATATATTTAGTTTTACGCTCACGAATAAAAAGTTATAAACGTGTATAATCTTATTTTATAATTTATTTATTTATTTAAAATTGGAATACAAAAAAATATCTCCATGTGACATTAATAATCTGATCAATTACGATTTTTTATCATATATAATTATCAACAATTTTTAGGAACAGTTATATGTGTTAGTCACTAGACCAGTCAAAATAGTTGACTTGTTTTGCTGGCACTCTCTCTCTCTCTCTCTCGATTTTCTGGTTACCCGATGTTAGTTCTCAATTAAATGTTGATTTTCTTAGTTGTTTCTCTTTTGCTTCATGGCATGACATCAGTGATATGTATCT
>JBBMKF010462633.1:0-11230 GCA_037834155.1 Curcuma caesia | reverse complement strand
TTCCATCCTTTTAACCCCATGATCTTTTCCATGTGCTTTAGATGTGGGACTATGTTTGCACCCTTGCAACCCAACAGGTTGCAACTAGATCGTTGCTTCTAAGGCGGTTATCGCTCAATCAGAACTCCCCTTCTCGTCCGTTATGTCTTACGCTCGACTTCCTCCGTACCTAAGTCCCTGCACACTTAGCAGAGGGATTAGAATAATACATGACCTAACTTAACCTAGTTGATCACATCAAAATTAACCGAGACACCAATAGAAAATCCAACATGTGTTAGAATTTGTGAAAGCCCAACATGTAGTTGGAAAAGGAAAAGTCTAACTAAGAGTTGATAGATGAAAAGTCCTAATAGAGAGTTGATGTTGAAAGTCAAATAGGTAATTGGTAAGTGGAAAATTCAACAAAGAGTTGACAAAATGAAACTCCAACATGTGTTGGCAGTGGAAGTCTAGGTAAGTCTTGGTTAATCAAATATTTGGCAAGTGATGGAAGTCCAAACAAGTTAAGGTGGACTAGATGTTTGACAAATGATAAAAGTCTAAGCAAGTTAAGGGAAACTAAATGCTTAACAATAATAAAATCTTAGTAGGTCAAGGCTAAGTGGACTCCAAGCAATGATAAAGTCTTGACAGGTCAATGTTAATTAGATGCTAGACAGGTCAAGATTGATTGAATGTCAGATAATGATGAAGCTTTGGAAGGTTAAGGTTGATTGAATGTCAAACAAACAATGAAATCCTAGTAGGTCATAGTTAATTGAATGTTAAACAAGAATACAATCCTAAAGGAGTGACCTCTAGGAAAATAGAAGTCCTAGCAGATGAAAGTTGATTTGAGATTAGACAAGTAGAAGCCCTAGTAGGTCGAGGTCAATCAATGTTAGACAAAGGATGAAATCTTGGACTAAGTCTCTAAACATTAGAAATCTTGATAAGTCAAGGTTGACTTATACTAGGTAGGTAAGGGAAGTCTCTTGGCACAATGAGACTCAACCTTAGAGTGGCTAGAGCTAGGCTTTTAGTTGACTAATTATTGATTTCAATCGAATGGCAGGTGAGTAGACTTAGGCTAGAATGCAAACAAATAAAATATTTCTATTTGAGGGTCAAACGACTAGGTAATCAACTGATGCATGATCAAATGACTGATAAGGGAAATGAGTTGATTGAAGCTGTTGTAGGAATTTAAGAAGAGAGTTATTGATATGATAGATTCGGCTGATAACACAAATGCTATAATGGACCGGTCAACTAGTTGGAGGATCAGTTGACCCAAGTAGTTATTGTGGGCTAGAGCAGTTAATTATATGAAGGTTTAGTTAACCAAAGTAATCAATGGAACGAGTAAGTTATTAGTCGATTGACTAGGAGGATTCTAACATCCAACAAAAACTCTATAAAGAGGGAGTTCCTTGTAGATTCTGGCAACTAGCTCTTGATGAACATTATTATATTCTTTTTGAGCAATAATCTAAGGGGCACCCCTTTTTGATTTTTTTTAATCAAAACGGCGCCCCACTCCATCGACCCCCTATAAAATTCCACAACTACCCTTGAGTGTATTGTTTGGTCAGTTTTGACTTTTTTACTAACCAATTTTGATTTTCTGGCAGGTTGGTTTCAAATTTAAACCTTAAATTGATTGGGAGAACTTGACATGTTCAACAACATTTACATTGTAACAACTATATTTTATAACTGCTACAATGCAGACTTAACCTATTCAAAAATATTCACATTATAGCAGCTATGATTTCGTAGTTGCTACAACATGATCTTGACCTGTTCACTTAACATTCACGTTGTAGCAGTTATGAAAGCGTAGGGCTATTATAATATAGATTTATCTTGTTCAATAATATTCATATTGTAGCAGCTACAAACGGTTGCTGCTACGTTTGTGTACGTAGTAGCTATGGTCAATGTAGACTTGTCCTATTCACACAACTAGCCAACTAGTTCAGGGTTTAATTTTGAAATCGATTTGTTAAAAAATCAAAATTGATTGAACAATGCACTTAAGGTAGTTGTGTAATTTTACAAAAGGGTTGGTGGGGTGGAGCACCCTTTTGATAAAAAAAAATCACAAAGGGGTGCCCCCTTGATGATTCCAATAATCTAGGTGTTCAGGCTTCACTCGACTAATCTTGGAGGTAGATGACTTTCTCCCTATTTACTAATTGGGTAAATTCAGAGCACAACTTATGTACACTTAGAAATCAACCTACAAGATATTAGTCCCATTTAGGATTCAAATTCTAATCCTCTTATTATTCTCTGAGTGGTTTACCACTGTACCATAATCTCGGGAGCATGTTACTACATTCTTGAGTGTAGTTGAATAGTCCAAAGCAAAAGAAAGCGAGCCAAGAGAAAAGCTTCATTGTTTAATTTTTTATTATTATATTGTATTCATTATCTGTATAACAGTTGTGTTCCCTTAATGTTTTATTGTTGCAAGCTTAGGGTTTGTAAAGGTTTCTTTATCTTTGAAAGATACTCGAGAAGGAGAAAAGATTTAACATTTTAGGAGTGATCCACTAACATACCATAAGCCATGATGTAGGAGTCGAGAGCTATCAAACTATGTAAATCAATTTGTTATGTATGTTTTTGCTTAAGTTGTTCTTTATGTTTTCTACTATGCACTAATTTGATTGTAGACAAAGACACGAAAGTGAAATGTGATTGGCTATTCACCCCTCCCTTTAGCCACAATCTCAATCCAACAAGCTTTTTATTCAAGTACTTCAATGATGTTGTTATTGTTTTTAATTGACCCTAGAGAGACTTAAATTTTGGATACTAAGTAATTCTAGCATGTATTTGATATATAAAGTTTGCACCAACAAGTGTGCAAAACCATTCATTTGCACAAGCCAACTGCTTAATAGTAAATTCTTAGAGTCATACAAAAAGATATATCATCTAATGATCCTAGTTTCATTATATCTTACAATATTATTTCAATAAATATAAATAATTGAAAAATCATGATTTACAAAGATTTTGTGATGAACAGTGTCATCTTCACAGCATAATGTATGCCATCTAATGATATGGCATGTATTTGCAGGATTCACTACATAATGAATCTTAGTTCTCGAATTGGAGTCACAATGGATAGCTATTTGTATCTTGGTTGTTGGAGAAGGTAGTTTTATTTTGAGCAATATCAATAGCCTTCTTATACATTACATGTAAGCTAAGATAGTTTAGTGATTATAGGTTCCCATATTGAGTGACAATAATTGCTCAAAGATGTTATAGCTTTGACAAGGGTTCAAATTAAATTGTAATGAAAATAATGAGCTTCTTGTTAATATATTTCACTCTCATATAAAGGATGAATAACAAAAAACAAAGGTGCTATGGTTAAGATGGATGGAACCACATACTACAACATGTTGAAGAATATATTTGAGTTCTACGATTCTTGAGTATCAAGATCATTAATGTTTAAATGTGTTTGGGTTGATATACAATCATCAAGAGGATTTTGGTTTGGACCATAATGGATACATTAAAGATGATCCATTCATTTTTGCATCACAAGCCAAGCAAGCTTTTGATATCCAAGATGGAATCTTGGGTGGTAGGAGGCAAGTAATTAGAGTTAAAGCTATATAGTTTGGCATTTGGAGGGGGGGGCGCATGAGATGAGTAGTGATTATTAGTTATATATATAGCAAATTTCGAACAACTTATGAATCATTATCTTTTTTTGGACGCTTATATTAGTAAGTTGTATTTTACTAATAATAGCTTTAATTTATAATAGTTGCCAATCAATCGTTAGCGTTGATTTTGGCACAAAAACTACTTTTCAGGTGTGATTGGCGTCGAGCGCAGCTAATTCAGCTTCCATGGCAGATATCTATTCAGCGTGTTGTGTTGCTTCCTCATATGATTGTGGCTCTATAGTTGTAGAAAGAACTGAAGTAAAAACTGCATAGGAAGGACTCAATCTGACGGAGCTCAAGTATTTTTGAATGGGATAAGCCATGCTGTGATTAGCTTGTGGATTAGATATATCGTGCTGATAGATGCTCAAATATTTGGGTAATTGCCGAATTCGTTAAGATTGAGGTCTAAGGTCCACGACATCTTCCGTTGTTGTTTCAAGAGTAAGTTCTTGGTCAATGTGATTCTCAGTCATTGCCAATTGCTCTTCAGTGTGCTCATTGTCCATATCTTGAGAGGAAATTTCTTGTTGGACTGGAGTTGTCTCGGCTGGTTGGGCTGGACTTGTCTTGATAATTTTGGGCTTATTAGTTGTTGGTAGAAATTCCTCAATGAGCCCATTGGGGTTCTTGATTTCTAGAAGGTCTGTTACAGGAGGGGCATTTAGATGAGAAATATATTCTGAAGCAAAGGGAAAAACATCTTCATGAAAGATGACATTTCAGGAGACAAAAATCTCTTCAGTTTCAAGATTATAAAGGGTGTATCCTTTCATTCAGGCTGGATAGCCAATGAAGATGCAACGCCGAGCTCATTCATCCAATTTCGTGCGATTGCGTTTCAGTGTTGAGGCGAAGCACAAACATCCAAAGACCCATAAGTAGTCATATTTTGGTGCTTTTCTAGTGAACTTCTTATATGGAGTCACGAAATGGAGTTGCTAAACCGGTATACAATTGATTAGGTGTGTTGTTGTGAGTACGACATATCCCCATAATTTCTTCAACTGATTGAACTGAAATAATAGTGTGCGGGCCATATTGATAAAATGGTGGTGATGCATCTCCACAATTTCATTCTGCTCAGGTGTCTCCATGCAAGATTTCTGGTGCTCAATACCTTATTGGTCATAGTCAAAGAAGTTGAATTCCTTTGCTTGATCAGAACGGATGATTTTAATCCACTTATGGAATTGAACAGGGACCATGTTGATAAAAGATTTGCAGTATTTTTGACGCTTTAGACTTCTGATGCATAAGGTATGTCCAAACAGCTCGTGAATGATCTTCTATGATGGTGAGAAAGAACTGTTATCCACCTATAGTAGGAGTATGACATGGACCCCATGTGTCCATATGAATTAGATCAAACAAGGTTATTGCATCAACATGTTTTGTAAAGGGCAATCTTTTTTGCTTTACCTTGGGGCAAGTCAAGCAAATCTTATTCGGATAACTATGAATTTGTGGATAAATTTTAGAAATGTAAGAAATAACGCAATGAGATGTGTGACCCAACCAAAAATGTCATAAATCAAAGCAAACAGAATTAGACATGAAAGTCTTAGATATAGTAAAATTGTTCACATCTTGCAAATCGAAAGTAAAATTAATGATGAGTGGTTGCTGCAGAAGGTATAGACTATGTTTTTGCTCAGTCTTCCTAATCATCATCCTGGAAGACAATTCCTGAAGAAAATAGGCATTAGGAAAGAAATGTGGTTGAATCAAATTCTTGATAAGCAATTTATGAATCGAAATCAAATTTACTGTAAAACTTGGTATATATAAAACATCATTAAGTATTAAATTAGGACCAAGGGTAACTTGTCCAATGTGAGTCACAGGTGCTCCGTTACCATTAGAAAACTGGACACGAGCTGTGATAAGTTTTGTAGAAGAAAATAGGGAAAAATTTGAGCACATATGTTCATTAGCCCCTGAATCAATTATCCAAGTATCCTTTAGAATTAAATATGCTTTATGTGTATGTGATTCTAAAAAGAAAGAGTTACCAGTGAAATTTTGTGTTTGCTTAGGATTGGGAGCGGTTGAGTCAATCGGAGTAAGTGGATGAGTTCTGTCCATTTTGCATCAGTTGCTTCAACTATTCTCGTGATAATGAAAGAATCTCATCATCATTGTCACCAGGGGTTGAAGTATTAAACTTTCCTTTCCCTTTCTTGTTTTTGTTGTAGTTAGGTAGAAGACCAATGAGGAGGTAGCACTGCTCAATATTGTGATTTATCCAACACTGTTATTGGGGCGAGAAGGTCCAACACTGTTATTGGGGTGAGGAGTTCCAGATTTGTAGTGAGGAGGGTAGATGCTTCAACTGGAAGTGACAGCATGGATTGTTTAAGCCTTTGTTCCTCCTGATATGCCAAATGATAAGCTAATCTATGGATGCGATTTTTGATTCATTATTTGTGACTTGGTGATGTTGAACTCTAAGTTGAGAGCAGTAAGAAACATGAATAGGTTGTCTTTATCTCTTTGCTCTCTAAACAACTTGAAGCAAGAGTCATCACACTTTCTACAAGAACATTGGGGGACTGGTTGGAAAATGTTATATTCTTGTAGTAATGCATTGCATTTCACAAACAGTTCATCCACAGATAGGGACCCTTATGTGAGTGAATCAAGTTCTCGTTGAAGATGAGCTACCAGAGTGTCGTCTGATTTTGTAAAACGTCGTTACAATGTTGTCTAGATTTCGTAAACTGTGGCATTATCAAGGATAGATGCAGCAATATTTGGTGCAATGAACCGAAGCAGCCATGTGACGACCAAATTGTTGCATTTGTGCCAACATTTGTAGCGAGTATCAAAACTCTCAGGTGCTGGAAGCTCACCCGTAATATAAACTTCTTTGTCTCGAATAAAAAGTGCTCTCTGGACTTGTCGAGACTATGCAAAGTAATTAGTAGAGTTGAGCAACTAGGTTGTAAGCTGTATTTCTCCAGTCTCAATTGGTAGAATCTTGTAGTGAAGAGGAATCGAGGAGGAAGATGATTCAGCATGAGAATCCCTGATTATAGTCTTGAACAGCTCAAAGAGTTGTTCAATTGTAATAGAAACACCAACCATGGATGAGAGAAGAGGAATGCACAGAAGCGCAGAGTAAAAAGAAGGGAAAGAAATTCAAATCAAAATATGCTCTGATACCAATAAAATTTAATAAAAATACTTTACTCAAAAAAAGATATCATACAAATTACAGAGTGAATCTATTTATACATAAGTAGTATTCATAAACTGTGTTTCTTCAATTATTGCATTAGCAAGTTTCACTGGTGGCAGAATTAATACGGTAAACATTGTATTTTGACAAAGTTAATGATAAAAATCTATTCTAGCAATTACTTGCTTTATACCAAACCTTTCCAGAAAACAATAAAATTATTTTTTTTCCAGATACTAGACACTAAAAGAAAAACATTTAAAAACTTATAATAGTTAAGAACTGCAATTTTTAAAGTCCAAACTCATGTAAATTAACACAAATACCTTTAATTTTAAAAGAGATTAACTTTCTATTCAAAGTATTTAAGAATTTATAATAGTTAAAACCTTTAATTTTAAAACTCCAAACTCATTTTTAAAATTAATTTGCGCGTTAAAAATCAAATAAAATAATTTATAAATTAGATTTCAACTAGCTTTTTATCAGAGTATAATTTTAAGTAGAAAGAAACATCATTCTTAATTTCAAACTAATTTAAAATTAAAAAATTATTTACTTGTGGCTAAATTTTCAATTAAAATAAAGTCATATAATCTAAAAAATGGATATTCTACTCGAGATTTTTAAAGGTTCATATTTGTTAAAATGCTCTTAAAATTTTAGCATAAAATATGCTACTGATTATAAATCATCTTGCCATTTAATATTTCAACAAAATAGAACTTCCTAGATTGAACATTTTAGAATGCTAAAGACTAAAAAATTCGAAACAATTCACACCCAATTTTATGCTTATTTATTCAGCTTTGCTAATCAATTTGTAGCCTTCAAAATCAACCATGATCAAGTTTTTTGGATACTGAGAAAAGGACCTAGCATTGAGGATCACATTCAACCATAAGAAAGTGGGTATTAATTGTCCTAATCTGCATTAAACAAGGACCCCAAATCAACAGTTTGTCACTAAGAATTTAATCATAAAGTTTTACCTGATAATAAATGGAAGAATCTTTGCCAACACAAAAATGGAAAATCAATGAAACTTTACTATACCAGTGATTTAGCAACAGCAACATCATTTAACATAACCACATGAAACTTCAAGATGATTGAATAAGGGAAAAGCCACTCACTATTACCATTCAAATGAACAATAACCAATATTTTGAAGGATCCATACATAATATTTCCCTATTTAGCTGGCAACCTAATGCGACCTCCCTCTTTTATCCGGACTTACACACACTAATCTCCTATCAATAACCAGTAAAGGTTAGTAATTTACAAGCTTGGTATCCTCAAATCGCAGATTAGAGGAATATGAAATCTCATAATATTCTCCCAGCAAATTCTGATCATGGCAATCCTTTGAGAACTTTAGCATGTACATGCCAATCCTCACTTATTATTCTCAATCATCCAGAACATGATCGTTTATCATCTTTCCAGATATAACAGATAGATCATTAGATAATGCTCACACTGATTCCACAAGAAACTCACCACCATAACCAATTCATAGAGGTTAATCAAATTGATTCCTAATCATCCAGAACAGGCTTGTCTATCATTTTTCTAGGTATAACAGTTAGAACATGCTAATGAAAGAGAATAGCTCACTACGATAACCAGTTCATAGAAGTTTGTTGAACTACACACGCATGCATAAAACTACAGTCCAAGAATCGAGCATTGACATCAAAACAAAACCTAAAAGATAAACAAATTACTTGGTAGCTAGAAAGCGTACGGCTAGACAACTACGCATGATGTTACACGGATAAACAAGTTTTCACAATCCAAATCACATGATTGAGTCTAACAGAGGCTGTTTCCTTATAGATAAAGCATAATATAAAGTAAAATATAGCTAAAGCATCAATTATTACTCAAAATTCAAGCCAACAGAACCAGAAAGCAAACCCAGGCAAGAAAGGTTGAACCTTTCTGAGGAAAGGTTGGTATTGCAGGACGTCATGGATCTAACGGTAGGACTTCTGGAACCGGGCACGCGCGCCACGACCACCGAACTTCTTTGGTTCGCATCGGCGAGGGTCGGCAACGAGGAGGGTGCGATCATAGCGGACGAGTATGTCCTTGATCTCCTGCTTAGATTGCTCGTCGACGTACTTCTGGTGGTAAGCGACGAGGGCCTTAGCGATGCTCTGGCGGATGGCATAGATCTGGGAAGTCTTCCCTCCGCCGCGGACGCGGATGCGAATGTCGACGCCCACGAAGCGCTGCCGGCCGAGGAGGAGGATGGGCTCGAAAGCCTTGAGGCGCAGGATCTCCGGCTTCACCAGCTCGATCGGCACGCCATTCACCTTGATCAGCCCACGTCCACGCTTGCAATGAGCCACAGCCACCGCTGTTTTTTTCCTGCCAAAGCACTGCACGGATTCCGTCGGTGCCGCCGCCATGGTCGCCGCTCGACGAAGAAGCGAATCAAAATGAAACCCTAACCCTGATTGTGGCTTATATACCGGACCGGGTTACCTATAAGGAAAAGGGAGCCTTCAGCTTGGACCGTTCCGGTCCGGTTAATTTTTACTATCGGCTATCATGTAGATTGGCGTTGAACCGTTTTAATTGGTTAGGAGGTGACTTATTTAGATATTTATCATTGCAAATATTAATATTATTTTAAGTAAAAAGGAAATTGATAAATAATAAAATAAAATAAAAAATGGAATTGAAATATAACGTCCTTAACTTAGTTCATGTGATGAAATAAATAAACTATTTTGATTCTTATATTTATCTATAAGTATACTAAAAAATCGATAAAATAAATTTTCATAATTTTTTACCTACTAACAACAAAAGATAATGTGTCATTTAGATTATAAAAAATTTAACAAAAGTGCTTTAGGCTAGTTGTTTGAATCTTTAGTGGATCGGAGTGGAGTGATCAATGTGAAGATATTACTCAGATGGAAGAAATAAGGAAAATTAAGGATCATCAAATTTTAAGTAGATGATAAAATTTCTTATCCATTTTGGTGATCCTTTTCCTCATTTCTTTTATATTTTCCATGCAAGTTATCACGCGCTGAAAGGTGTGACAACTTGACAAGGCTCAAGAAGAATAAATTTTTTGAATCACTAGTGACGTTGGATTGTCTGTTGGGATTCACTTGAGGTTTTTAGATTTATTTAGAGGTCGGTTTGTGGGCTCATAGTAAAAATTCAATACATGGATCAATAAATTATTTTTTTAAAAAATTTACTTGATTTGGCTAAACTATTATGATGATTTTAATTGGGGGTTATCATTGATAATTTTAATTATCGATTCAAGATTATATTGTTTTATTTTATTTGATTCAAGTTATAAATAATTTTCATGTAATCGATATGCCTACTACATCAACAAATATTAGGAAAGAATACGATTACAGTGTACTATTTTTTATGATTCTGAAAGTTAACTAAATTTGTTTCTCAAATTATCTTCTAATTTTTTTTCGACGTGAACGATGAAGGGGGAGTGCCATGGGGAAGACAGAAGTGGTGACGGTGGCGAGCGCCTCACACGGATTGTTCTATTATGGGCTCTCGATGAGGAAGAGGAGAGTGGTGACGATGAGGTGAGCGATGAGGAGGTGACAACGATGAAGAGGTGATGGCGAAGTGAGCGATGAGGCAAAGAGGCATGGGTGAGAGGGAGGACAACATTTGCAGGGATGAAGTAAATTTTAATTTTTAATTAAAACTTTAGTTAATCCATTTAATCAACTCAAATAGAATAGCAACTTTTTCAAACTGTAATTGAATTATCCTATTAAAATATATATGAATTTATTATAAATTTTAGAAATTATAAATAAATTATATTTATTTATAATATATTATCAATTTATTATTATCATTAATATTAATAATTTAAATTTAATTTAAATTAATTTTTTAAAAATTAAATATCAAATTAATTTAGTTGTAAAAATATTTAAAATTGAATTAAAAGTAATACAATAAATATTAAACTAGGTTATATATTAAAATCTTTAAATAAATAAGTTTTTATTGCATGATTAAACTAAATAATATTAGATTATATTTTATTTTTTATAATCTTGATTATATAATTATCTAGTAAATATATAATCAAGATTATATATAGAGGTTTGATCTGCTGGGCGACGTTTGCTGGGCGTTGCGTGGGCGACAGCTGACGTGGAAGCCACGTCACATCCTGCGCGCGTGGTGGCGAAGAAACAAACTCGATTCCTCGCTAAACCCTAACCCACCTCCGCGATTCCTCTCTTGTCGATCAAAGGTGCTCCTCGATTCCTCTCCTCCGCCTCTCTTCGCCGCCGCAAACCCTAACCCTCCTCCGCCTCTCCTCGATTCCTCT
>JBBMKF010462626.1:0-11231 GCA_037834155.1 Curcuma caesia | reverse complement strand
AAGAAGCAAGGCAAATGTACTGGAGGATGCGGAGCAGCTTCCTCTTCCCACGTTTACATTTGTAGTCATGTGATAGCTACATCAGAATAAACAATACTCAATTGCCAAAAGGTAATGGATAATTGGCAAATTCTTGCATAAACCAGAAGCTCAAACTGTACCTAAAAGCTAGTGAGGTAGCTAGTGTTTAGCCGATCGACCTTAGGTGAGAAGACATCAGAAAGCTGCGAAGTAAACCCGGGTGAGAGTGTATTTTCTAACGAACCAAATGGAACGTGATCTGGATTCTGGATTGCTTTCTTGATGGGTCGCAAACATGCGAGATGGCCATTCATTTGGTTGTTGCATGTAGGTAGTTTATTGACTTGGGTTGATGCTTCCTTCTCCTTGGATACTGGAGCTCCTGAAGGATCCTGTTGCATCAAAAGATGTTAGTGAGCATGTTTATCGTCAAAAGTTTTTTTTTTTTTAAATAATGATATGAAACAGTGTTGCACATACCCCAAGCAATAGGAAGGTAAACTTCTTGTTGTCACCCTCAAGATTGATCTCAATAAGTTTGCGCAAGTCAGCAAGACTTGAGTTCTTCAACAGCTTAAGCTTCATGATCAGACCCCCAGAAAACTCCTTTGAGGCCTCCCATTTCACATATATGTCAATATATTTGCCGGAGGACTCCATGTCTTTGGGGCTCTCATTCTCCTTCTTGTCCTTGTGCCGTTCAGATGATGCACATCGTTTGAGCTCCTTATTTGCTGATTTCTGCTCTTCTTTGAGCTCAAGTGAGGCAAATGGCAGAATAAGTGCAGACACTGGGCTTTCCTTGAGCATTGAGTCAGAAACCAGCACACATTTAGGTGTAACCTGTGGTTGCTCAGCTTGCAAGCCCAAATTTGCCTTGCCAAGTGCTAATGGAGAAGGCTGCTTATTCTCATCCTGAGTGCCTCTCTGCAATGGGCTGGAAGTTTTCAGCTGTTGGGCTATCTCTCTGTGGTTGCCGCACAGTCTGAAAATATTTTGGATGCGCGTTTTTCTGGCAGATGCAGGATCTTTTGTGATTTCAGTAGAGTTGTTTTCTGATCCTACCTCACAAGACAAGGAACTAGCAAAGACGCAGTCGGCATTACTATTGTTGTTTCCCCTGACTCCAGGGTCAACTAAAGAAGTGAAGCCATGAGTTCTACCGGCACGATCCGTGTGCTCTTCTACAACTTCCTTGTCGACCTCATCTTCAATGCTCTCTCTTTCTTCTTCTTCTTCTTCTTCATCCTCCTCAAATACAGTGCTAAGACAAACCTTGTCAGGGAATCTAAGCATACTGGCATTAGCCTCCTCCTCCTCTTCAATCGACGCAAGACAAGAATCCAGTTGGAACAATTTCTTGTAACTTTCAGGTTGGCAGGAGTCCTCTTTTATCTCTTTTACTACATTAGAATCATGTGGCTCTCCCATATCTAACTCCATAGATTTTACCATTCCTTGTTCTCCTGAATAAGTTTCTAGTCGCTTCACTAGTCTTCCACCATCTATGTCCTGCAATGCCTTCTCAACAACTTTGCATCTTTCAAGTTCAACTTCCTCGAGTCTCTGCCTTAGCATATCAAGCTCCTGCTTCTGTTGTAGCAGTCTTTCTTCCATCATAGTCAATTCTGATTTTAAAGTCTTAGTTCTTTGGTCAACCTTCAAGTTGATCTCTTCTTCCTTGATTTCTGATTTCCTTCCTTCAATGTGCTGGATTTTTGTTCTGAGCTCTGCTAGTTCCGCTTCTTTCTGCAACAGTGAGTTCCGAGCTTCATCGCGTTCTTTCTCTTTAAGTCTGTTCTCCATTTGTAACTTGAAAATAAACTCATTCATTGCAACAATTCTTGATCTTAAGAGTATTGATGACTCATCTGAATCCACTTTATCCTTGAAAGTTGGCATATGAGTAAGACTAACACGAACAATGCATTTTGCTTTAGCTCCATATTCAAGCGTTGAAATAGTCTTGTGGGTTTCCTTGGGATCAGGGCTTGCACACAGAATCATCAAAATCTTTGATTTATCATCCTCAAAAGAATCCTGAAATGATGGAACAAGGGAAGGATCTCTCAATTATTGATCATTATTAAATGTGAAGTAAGAATACCAATTCCATACCTGCAATAGCATTGTGAGCTTGCTGTCTCGGAATGGAACGTGCGAATCACCATTTGCAATAGATTCAACCACCCTTTTTAAAGCAATGTTCCCTTGGTTTATTTTAGCCGTCTGCAGATAGTTAATCATCCATAATTATATTAAAAGTAATAAATCCAGTGGAAGCATTAATATTTCATTTAATGTGAAGCAATAAATGCATAACCACAATTGTATTGCTAAGTTCTGTTTTGACAATAGAAATATGCAAATAGAGGAAAAAGAAAAATAAAAATTGAGCGAAATGTTCATTTGATCATTACTGAAACACATTGCACATAAAAAGGAATGAAAAAGGAGATCAGTCACAGCACCTTGAGTCGATTACCAAGATGTAAATGAGATATAATACCTGCATCTTTGCTTCAAGGCCAGTTTGACCAGCAGCTTCTATATTTTCAGAACCAGCCATATCAACAAGCATCAACCTTCCTCCCACAGACGGAACATCTAAGATTATCTGAATATTTATTAAATATTTCAGTAGTGATTGAGCTGCTTATGAAAGCATAAAAAGGCAGAAGAAAAGGTAAACATACGATGCAATGGCTCCGTGAACTTCTTTCATTACAAAGGGTGCTTTTAACAATCCGGCGCTTCTCTACTTTGGCAACTTCCCTAGTTATTTTTGCAGCTTCATTTCCTGATATATAACTAGCATTTTTGACCTTCTTACCCATAAACTCCAACCGAACCTGTTCAACAGAAGAAAAGGAATAAATTTGAAGGGCAATCTAATTTAAATTAGACATTTCAAAAAATGCTTGGCTATTTTCTCTAGTTTTCTCGTAGCAAAAGATAGACAAAAAAAACTTCCTTCCATCTAAAGAGAAAAGGGTGGTAATTTACTTAGATGCATGTATAGTATTTGAAAGACATCATGAACATATAAAATTGCTTGTGCAAATACAAAGGAAGGTTAAATCTCAAAGAGAAACAATGTAAGCTGAAGAGGATGACTTATGCATTGCAGAAAATAAAGAATCAAATGGAAGATACATGAAACTTTTAGCCCGATCTAACACAACTACCGATGTTTGCATCCTTTAAACTATTTGGTTCATGTTGGATTCAAGGTTTTTCTTCAGTCCATTTGCCTAGAAGGTTTGTCTTTCGGGGCTTGTTATCTTCAGAGTTTCCAACCTTATGTTGACATCACAATGTAACATTTGTAATGAATTTGTGAGTTGAAACAATAAAATGACCCTTTTACGTCTCTCTCTTTCAAATGACCTAGTTGTTGTCCTCTCCTTTCAAGACTAATTTATTACATTGCTCTCACGAGAATGTTGTAAGTTTTTTGGAAAAAAAAGATTGTTACATGCTTCGGGGTTCGTCTTTCAGGGCTTGTTATCAATCTTTCAGGGTTTCCAATCTTATGTTGACATCTCAATATAACATTTGTAATGAAATTGTGATTTGAACATTAAAATGACACCGTTTGACTTATCTCTCTTTCAAATGACTAGTTGTTGTCCTCTCCTTTCAAGACTAAATTATTACATTGCTCTCACTAAACGAAGAGAATGTTGTAAGTTTCTTGGAAAGAAAAGATTGTTACATACTTCAGGGTTTGTCTTTCAAGGCTTGTTATCTTTAGGGTTTCCAACCTTATGTTGACATCTCAATGTAACATTTGTAACAAATGTGATTTGAAACATTCCCTTTGACTTCTCTCTCTTCAAATGACCTAGTTGTTGTCCTTTCCTTTCAAGACTAATTTATTACATTGCTCTCACTAAAAGAAGAGAATGTTGTAAGTTTCTTGGAAAGAAAAGATTGTTAAGATACACAAGGGTAACTTTATTGGAAATTAACATTGCTCCTATGGGGAAAGGATAAATTAGATTGGATTGTCAAGACTTGCTTAGAAGAGAGAGATAACCCATTAACTTATTAGGCCCAACTACTAGGCTAAAATGCTTATGTCCAAATTAATAGTAGTTAATTCATTAATCATATACAAATCAATGTTGGTGTAACTATGCCCCTAGGCATTTTCATGTTTGGACAAATGTTTAAGTTAGAGTATGTTGTTATTACTAATATGATGTGTCAAAAGTGTAGGTACTGGTTAGTTTTGTAGGTGCAATAAAGGAAATTCTAGCAGGTCAAAAGTACTATATGATTGACAAATTGAAGTCTCGACGGGAAAGTATTCGAGTGCTCAGTAGACAAGAAATACTTGAAAGCAAGGCTTCTTAGCATGAGAAGTCCCAGAAGGAGGTCCTCTCGGCGTGTATAATGGTTGTACTTGCAAATGACAATTTAAATTGCTCTTGCATAGTAAGGCGTAGTAAGGTCACAAACAATATTAGTCATGGAAATAGACTCGATCACGAGTCGATTACCCGTTGACCCGGGTTAACAATCTGAAATCGTAATCAATGCTTCCAACAACTAATTATTTTTTTATTTTCTTATGAACGATTTAGATTATTTGACCATTTTTCAATTAATGTCTATGATTAACTGAGTCTTGTTTCTAAACTTTATAAATAGTCTACTCCATTTCATTTTTTCACATTAACTTCTCTACTCTTGCCTCTCAATTCTCAAATCTCAATCATTTTCAAGTTCTAATCTTCAATTCAATGGAAGGAAGTTCATATTGCAAGGGAAAGAAGAAAGCAATTCCAAATTTAGATATCAATGATGTAGAAGTCATCAATGATGAGCCATTTCCGACATCTAAGACATAAAAAGTATACAAACTTCCAAAGTTCGAGATAATCCACCTTAAAATCATCTATTTTTATCAAACATTTAAGTATTGGGCTATGTATGTGATAAATTTTAATCGGGTGGTTGTTATGAGTCATTGAAGTGACATGATAAAATTAAACATCGATGAATGCAGGGTCGATCATTCTTAAACATAATTATGTAAAGTTTCATCGATTAGTGGAGGTATCAGTTCTAATTAATTTAAATATTTTGATATTAAATTAAGAGAATCATTAACTAGATTTATTGACATCGAATATCTCTTTTAGTTTTAAATTCACATTTAAAAATTTTTATCGAAAATCACTTAACCTAATTGTTAAATGTGTTTATGAACCACTCTCACTTGTACACTTAAAAATTAAGAAGGGTAAAAAAATTAATTGAAGAAATAATTTTTAAATCTACATGTGAAAGATGGATTAAGAACTTTAGAAAACCAAATTAGACTAATTAAAATTGCTTTCTCTTATTTGCAGTAACTTCCTAGTATAATAAAATAATATGATAGATTTTATAAAATTAATAGAATGAAGACTAAAAAGCTTTCATGTTATGTATCAATCTGTTGGAATTTAACATATAAATTATTGCAAGATTCATTTCAATATAGAGAATTATTGTATTCATTTTTTTCATAGAAATTCTAATAATACCAATTATTTATTTTCACATCAATTAGTATCATCAAGTATTTATTATTCTACTTCTCATTTAGTTTAAACAAATTTTTGTAACATATCTTTGATTTTAAATGTGTTACACTAATGAATTTCCTATCTTATTGTGAGTTAGCAATGAAAGTTAAATTAGAGAAATTTTTTTAATATATTCCTAATTTTTATTTATTTGTATTTATTTTAGATGATAAATTTAAATTAGATGTTTTGCATGAAATATTAGTAATGTATTATGATGTTTTAATACCATTTAGAAATTTTTCTTCACTTCCTGATCTTACTTTAATTGTACAAACTACTAGAACCAATTTATATGATATTTTAAAGACTACAGTTTAAAATATGAATTAGAAGGTAATGCACCTAAAACACAAAGTACTAGTAGTTAGTAAGGGTAGTTTAAAACTCACAAAGGCATAATTTTTGTTACGAGAGCATACAAAACGTACACAAGGATCCTCAAATTTTAAATAGGAACTTAAGAATTATTTTACTACTCCCTTTGATTTCAGTGAAACAAATAGTGAGTTATTTCGATATTTTATGATGTTGGTTGTAAAAGACCCAAACTTGTTCTATTCTCTCTATCGTAGCAAAGAAGATTCTAGCTTATTGGTGTCAATTGTTGTTGTAGAACAAATATTTAGTTTTAAAGGTAATATTTTTTAGATAAAAGACGATCTACTCTGACTCCTACACTTTAGAAGCTCAAGTGCTATTGGACAAAAATCGTAATAAGAATATAAAAAATGAAACTTTCAGAAAACGAACCAAAAGATTTGTCGTTGATTAGTCAACTAATTTGCACCCTTTATAAATTTTTTAATTTATCGTTGATTAGGGAACCAAATCTCACGTAGTATACTTATCTTTTTACCCTTATTACCTTAGGAAGTGACATTATTCACTCACTTTCATTCTTGTTCATGTAGTAGTAAGATATCAAAATCTTCTAGCTTGTCCTCTGAAAGTTGCATTCCTTGTATCTTTTTTGCGACTCTTGTCTAATTATCAAATAACACTTGAGCTTCAGGAGTTGGAAGCTAAAGTAGATCATCTTTGGTCTAAGATATTACCTCCAAAACTAAATGTTTATTCTACAATAACAATTGACACCGAAGCTAAATATCCTTTGCTATGACAAAGAGAAGAGGATAACTCTAGCTTACTCAAACCCCCCCCCCCCCCCCCTCCTAAGCCTTAATTCCCACTTTTTACATTGGTGTTTTTCTTGCCTTAAATAGTGCATCCTAAATTGTCAACCCTGAATTCCATAAAAAGGGATATTTGTATCATTTACACATATCGTGCTTCCCTATCCGAAGTCATTCATAACACAATTCTATACAAAAATGCCTTCTCTTGACATATTCTTATTCTCAAGATTTGTTTTTTGTAACACATTTATTTGGTTGAAATGCTTAAGTCAACACAAAGTAGAACAGTGAATATTATCCTAATGAACATGCGACATATCCCACATAGATCTACCAACCAATTATTGCATCCATTAAGTCACAACAACCATCAGTAGCTATACTTTGAATTGAAATTATATTATCTACCTGAATGAGTGAGCGAGCAAATTTCTTTGTCCTTGGTCATTTCCATCTTAGTCTGAATATTGTGATATATTATTATCCTTGCTATACTTTGATACTATGTATTACATAATTAGTTTTAAGAATTAGAGGCAAAACCCACATGAGAGAAAGAAAAGAACAAATATAAGATTAATTTAATTAACGTTTGCTTGCACTGCATTTCATAGGTTCATATCTTGAATGGTTGTATGGATACCTGATATATATAAAAAAATCTTAAATGGTTGCCACTCAAAGGTGATAAAACAAGGTCACTATAGGTATTCTATTATGCACATGAAAAAAACTTATCAACTTCACTTGGAATAGATCATTCACAATACAAATACCTTTATTATAGTATCTAGGTTGTTTTCTCCATTGTACTCATGCCCCAATTTCATGAACCAATAAAATACATCAAAATTGATTGTTACTCGGTAGAGAGAATGCTCGATTTGGGGCCATAAATGGGTCACATCTTAACCAAGTATTAGCTGATATCTTCACCACGGAACTGGGAAAAGAATCAATTTTACTTTATACTAAAAAACTTGGGTATTATTTATATGTATATCCCAGCTAAAAGGGGGAGTATAACCACCAGGCAAACTTACACATGTTCACTGTAGAAGTTATAATTGCATAGTAAAAGTTATAATGCCTAGTGGCAACCTTGTTTTAACCCATATGTGATGGTCATTATCTATATAAGGGAATGAGTCCATGTAATATAGAACAAACAAACATTTATTTTATTAATTCTCAATTCATTTGAATTAATTGAATTAATCTTTGTTAGCTCCACATTAGATAGATTAATCCCTATTTTTATGAAAAAACGATTGTCATAGGTATTATACATAGCAATAATAAGTTACAACATTTACTTATACAATTGTTCCTTTTACTATGCACATGTAAAAACTTATCTGGTGACTGAAAATTAATGGGAAAACGAGGCAAAAATCGGGTATGCTCTCATCAAGAATAAAAAATAAGTGAAATTAAAATGTCTAATCCTGCCAATTGCTGATGAATCAATAGCTCGGAGAAAGAATCAGGTCCTTTGAAATCATTTCAAGAAAATCGAATAAATAAGGATAAAAGGGAGAACCTTGGGCGTGTTATTGCCTTTAGGAAGACCGAGGCCGGGTCCTCCTACTCCGTTGGAAGCTCCCGAAAGAAGATCGTAGATCTCCTCGTTGTAAATCTCTAGGACCGCAACCTGGACAAAGAGAGCCATCCCGATCGCCTCGCCTTCATCGTCATTTTCTTCTCCTTGTCCCAAGATGTCCCTGAGAGCTCTGTAGACGATGCCGGGCTGCTTGGGGCAGCCGAACATGGTGTGGCTCTTCCCGGATCCAGTAGGCCCGTACATCATGATGGTGCACTTGGCACCCAGGCGCACGCCCTCCACCCTCGACGCCACGAACCGGCGGTAGAAGCCTTCCAGGTCCTCGTTCTCCGACATGGAGACGCCGTCGAGGGCGAATTCGCGGTAGCCAACGTCGGTGCGCAAGCGGACGGAGCGGGCATCGTCGGCGATCTCGACGGCGGAGGAGGAGGACTTGTCCCAGTCCCTGTCCTTGTCTTTGCGGACGTCGGCAGGGGGGTCGCGGATCCGGCCGATGACCTCGACGGGGTGGTCGGCGATGGGAGGAGGCGGAGCGGGGGCGCCGTGGAACTTAATGTTAGGACTGGGGAAGCGGAGGCGGTGCTTGGGGGTGGTCTTAGGCGGGTGGTGATGGACGTGAAGCTGGTGGTGGGGAGTCGACGGAGCGCTTCTTGGAGCCGGAGTAGGAGTGGAAGCGGGCGTCGGGGGAGCCATCGGAGAGCGATCGTTCACCAGATCGAGAGAAGAAGAACAAGAGATGCAGAAAAAAGAGCTTCCTTTTCCTTCCTTTCTTGCTGTGTCTGCGGATCGAGAGCGCAGGTGTTCTAGGGATTTCGAAATGGAGGCGATCGAGATTATAGCCGTTACGAAGCGTCCCCCTTTTCTCTATCTACGCCTCTCCGAACGCTGCGTAATGTAACGGCTATTTTTGCCTACGTGTCATTTCTTTGATAATATAAAATTCTTAATATTTAAATGCAGTATTAAATTGAATTCGATATAATACTTTAGACCCTAGACCCAACCGCTGTCGATTTTTTTTAAAATAATAATATTAAATAATAGAAATAAGAAACTTATAAAATAATTTTACAAAAAATCAGAAACTCGCGAAGGAATTTAAGTTTTTTTTTGGAATTTTTTAAAGATCCATTTAATAATTTTATGTTAAAGTTAATTAACATACTCAAAACTATTTTTTTAACACAATTGAGGTTTTTTTAATTTTATTTATTTATTTATTTTGCTCTTGTAAATACATTTAACACAAGTCATCAAGTCGAGCCTTTATTAAACTCAATTTATTTTAAAAGAGTTAATTAAATTAATAAAAAATCTAAAATACACAATATAAATACTATTAAAATTTTTATTAAATATCATTAAAATATCAATACTAATAATTCATACCTTTAATGAATACATTCAAATTTCATTAATTTATTTTTATCTTATTTACAAATTATAATTACTCGTCACATTCTGTAAAAAATGGAATCTACCACCCTAACGGTCCCACACAGTCGATCTTACATCTATATGTAAGAAGGTAAATCAAAAAATAATTACTCCTCACCAAATCTAACAAATGTGGTTGTAAATTTACCTCCTATGCCCAACCCCCAACCCAATCTAGTAACTCCTATGCCAAACTAAGTCGACTCATGAGTATACATTTATTTATACACTGTTCCCGCCAATACACCGTGGATGATACAAACGTTGGTTCAAGGTTCGGTCAATGTGCACGCTCCTCGAAGAGAATTATCCGGAGAGAAGAGAGATCCTGAAGAAAAGCACTCAAAAGAGAAGAGAGTTAGAATGATGCTGAGGCTAGGTCCTGACAAGCCACTCCGACGCTCAAGTTAGGATACGACACAAGGAGTTAAAAGCTTTAAAAAAATTAGGATAGATATGTATGCGTACTTCTGCCTATGGGCATGGGCTACCTTTTTATACTAGTTGTCTTCCGTTCTGCAATCTTAGCAACCATTTACCGTCCTTCCTCCACTTTTAAAGAGGAGGAGGAGCTCCTGTTTATACATATTCAAGGATGCATTCTTGTTTTTGCGGAGGAATCGGTTCTATCCTCTCTGGATTAGACGGAACTACCATGGCTTAAATACCACGTGTCGTTAGTTGATCTTGAATGTAGAGATGAGGTCGGCACCCGACGTTGAGATCGAGTTCTGAGGTTGGCACATGATGCGAGTTCTGAGGTTGGCACATGATGCTGGAGGCATGTCGAGACCGAGTCGCGAGGTCGGCACGTGATGTTGGAGGCGTGCCGAGACCGAGTCACGAGGTCGGCACGTGATACTGGAGGCATGCCGAGATCGAGTTGTAATGCTGGAAACGTGCCGAGATCGAGTCGTGATGTTGGAGCCGGGAGGCGTGCCGAGACTAAGTTACGAGATCGGTACGTGATGCTGGAAACGTGTCGAGACCGAGTCGTGAGGTCGGCACATGATACTAGAGACATGTAAAGGTTGTAGCAAGAGCTCGACATATGTCTAAGAGAGCATATCGAGACTAGAGAGAGAGATCGAGATTTCCTGAATTAATGAATGTTTGTTTTTATTTTTTTCCTTACTTTCCATTGCACCCGATGTCCATGTAATTACCAAATATTCCTATCGAATCCTGCACTATCCTAAACATCCATTCGAGTCATAAGAGACGGATCTAAAATAGGACCCGGTCACATTTAAAATTCAATCCATATCTAATTTTTGGATCCATCCCTCCTGATCATTTGCTTATAAATCATGTTAATTATGACCCATACCGTGTCAGGACAGATTGGACCCCGGTCCGGTCCTACACATTTAACGTCTAATACCTTGCACTCAATCCACCTTTCCGGCCGACAGAGTTAAATCTCTTTTGCTCATCACCAACCAAAATTAGAATGAATCTCATGTCAAAAAGAATTATATATATATA
>JBBMKF010462597.1:0-11235 GCA_037834155.1 Curcuma caesia | reverse complement strand
TGGACTCGGATGAATATTTATCTTTTGTGGATTCAACAAGTTGTGTATGTTCCCAAGACACATGGCCACATAAAGAGCATTTATGAAGTTGTCATAGAGGAGGTCCTTGGACTCCTTTTTCCTGCACATGATGCCAAAAGGAAACAGGAGGAAAGGGCATATGTCAGATCTGGTCTCCTAATATGCCTACATAATGGAGAGCTCTAACAAAAAGAAAAGAATTCTTCCCTTCTTCGAGAGGGGTCTTATTGGGTTTTCGCTTCCTCTTCTAGGGGAGGGAGACTTCTTTTCACCTCTTCTTTCAAGAGGGAGCTCTTCTTCTTTTCCACGGACTGATTTGATTTTCTAAATTCTTCTTCTTCTACATTTTTCATTTTTCCTTTTATGGAATACTAACTTGAGCATCGAAGTAGTCTGTCGGGACTTTCTGACACCATTCTCACCTCCTGTTGAGTGTATTTCAGGTTCTCATCATACTCTCCCTCAAACTCCGTTAAGAAGTCATACACGTCGGATCGTTCGTTGATTGGTGGCTTGACCATCCCGGTATTTAGTCGGAACAACTATAAGACCCGATTTCTAAGTGATTAAAAATAGCATTTTCCATCAACCAAAAAACAAACAAAAAAATATTAATCAATTGGTGAAAACAATGACCAATTAGCTGTCGCTGACAAAATAATTGGAAAAGACCAGAAGAAATAAAACTACGGCATCGGATTTGGCATGTTCTCGCAGGCGCCGTGCGCAGCAGTTAGGGTGCGTTGAGATGTTGTCTTGTCCACGTCTTCAAGTCCAGCTACTGCTCATCCTACCATGAAAAAATTATGTAAAATATAATAATAATAATAATAATTTCTTAAAACTTAAAGAATCCCGTAGACACTTTTTCAACCTGAAGATTTATTTAGATTAAGTTTTTTTTAAACATGGAATAACAATATTTATAAATATGCAAAATACAATTTTTAAAAAATCTATATTTATTTAAATTATCTATCTATCCACTTATTCTAATTAAAATCACATATTCATTAGTTCTTTTAATATTAAAATCTTCTACTTCATTCATTAAAATTATACTTCTTTTATTATTTTTGTCACATCGAGTAGTATTTTAACTTACAGAAAATAGAAAGCCAAAAAGTAAATAAAAAATAATACTATATTAAGCTTGAACCATCTTCATTAATTTGATACCAGTAATTTTTTAATCTATTATTATTATTATTATTATATAATATGATGATAAATTTATTATTAGTTATATCAACGTATATTATAGAATAGAATAAGACTAATAAGAGTCAATAAATTTAATGGATTAAAGGTATAATAATATCAAGTTACGGTATTTAAGATAAATAAATTTAAAAATTGACTGAATAGAAATATAAATGAATAATAATCTCACATTGAAAATTTTTAAACAAATGAGTTAATTATACATCATTAATATCATTAAAATATTAAAATAAAATTTAATAAGATTTGTTAAATAAATATTAATGAATAGACAGTTAACCAACCATATAAATTGATGATGATTCAAATCGTTGGTTTATCATTGGGACCCTAGCTATAATTATTAATCAATTTATTTTAATTCATAAAAATTGTATGTTTGTAGATAAATACTTTACACATATCTGATATTATTGGGAGATATTTCACAATACTAATCATCCAAACAAGAAGTCCATGCATTGGATCTTAGTTTTCAATGTGCAATTAATTGGTCACCTATACAAATGGTTAATGAACTAGCCAACTTACGTTCGTTGAGGTTTATTATTTTATTCGGTCTCGATCTGTTAGACATATATTCTGATTGGTTGTCGATAGTTTTGACTACAAGTTGAATATTATGGGCATCTAAAGGAGGTTCTGGGCCATACTGGACCTTTGTTAGGCATTCTGTTGACCCTTTAATTGTCTTCTGTTGGGTTGTAGTTAGGAGTACAAATTATCAAATTTGAACTTGAATATGCTAGCTCAATAAAAATTTTTCAAAACAAATTTAAACTTATAATATTTTACTTGATTATTCATAAGCTACTAGCGAATTGAACTTTCTTTATCTTTACATAATTTTTTATTTGAATATGCTCGATTCGAATACCTTGAATTGGATTCGAATTTAAAATTTTTAAATTATAATTTAATTCTACTTAAATCATAGTTTAAACAATTCAAATTGAATTCAAGTTTAAATTTTATTTCTAATCCAGCTTGAACTAAAATTATTTAGATTTTTAAAGTTTGAATTGAATTTGAATATCATATATATTTTTCAAGTTAAACTTAATTCAAGATCAATAATTAAATTGATTCATTTCTTTTGCACAGTTACTAGACTTGTTTGTCTGACCTTTTGGATTCAAAATGTAACTCTTGTGCTTACGTACCATCCATGGACTTTATATTCATTGAATAGCTTCTGTTGGGTTGTTAAATTCATTTTCGATGAAATTTTTACAACCCTTTATTTTCATCGATCACGAAATTTCCGTCATTAATCTCAGTAATTCTTGAGATGCTATCTAGATCAAAAGGACATATAGCTATTCAATTTTGCATCTATGTGAAAACCCAGTTCTTGAAGGCACCGTATCATTTTGGAACATTCAACTCTTTTTTTCAGGTGGCAACAATTATATATGGTCCTAATAATGCCGGCCACTTTTCCACACACTATCTATCCAACTCTATCACTTTATTATCTTTGACACATTCAAACATGGTTACCTAATGCCTACTCAAATTAAAGTAGGAGCCATATTTTAAAAATTAATTAGGACATAAAAAATAGTTGTTTAATTAGCAATATATAAACATAAGGATTTGTAATGACTTTAGTACTATATATAGGTGGTGAGTTTGTGTGTGTGTGTGTCTATATATATAATCAAGGAGAAACAACAAAGTATAGAGAGTCCATGAGTGCAAAATTTAATGTTTTTCTTAGTTGTACATGCATGTGTGGAAACCAAGTTATGAATCAATGCCTGGCCTGAAATGAAAAAGGAAGATCTCAGCGAGTTAGGATATATTAACTTACATGCTCCATGCATGCATGCAGCATCTTCGAATCTGATACCTTGAGGTGGAAACAGTACTTGGTCTCAGAGATTAAAGGCCTCCATGATTGGACTCATGTGATCGCCAACATGAAATCTCTCTCTCTCATCCTCCCGCAATTCATCTGCCAATTGAATTGGAGTCCCCAATACTAAAGATTCTTAGGAGCAGAAGAGACTGCTTTAGCCAAAAGCTAAAGCTGCTACCTTCTTGATCAACCTCTCTAAGTATACATACATATCAATCCGGCTAGCAGTCCATTTCAGCTTCCATTTTCATTCATTCAGTATGCTAAGGATAACCTAACAAATTAAGGACACTTTTTTGAAAATTAAAAAGAAAAAATTGCTCCCTTTATTCGCTCAATAGGGACTGCCTTGGACTTGATGAAAGCAGGCCAAAACCTAGATTCCCTGAGACAGTGACTGCAGGCAAAGAAAGAAGGATTCACTCATGATCTGTTTCATCCACTTTTTCTTTTCTCCCGTCTATATTAGTTCCACTCTTCTGCAACAGTTGTTACTATGATTATTTTTTCTTCCATGACTGGGATCATGGTCTTAGGTTAGATTGTTGCAGATTCCTATTGGTCTGCATGGATTTTTGGGAGGAAGTTGCATGGAAGTTACATGGACAAGTGTGCAGTAATAGCAGTGTCAGAATGTATATTTCACCAGTCTCCAAATCTAACAGCATATGCTCCAAATAAAGTGCTTGTCTGATTGTCTCTCATGAAACTCTGTGCTTATTTGTAGATTAACTAACAGAATAAAAATAAATATATAGATCATCACATAGCAGGGCGAAAGACTTGATTGAACTCCAAACAGCATAATACTCTCTCTTGCTAATAAATATCAGTACATTTATTATATGATATGAATGATTATATGATCTGACAGAGAGAATATTATCGGACTGAAAAAAAAAACTGGAGGGACGAGAGACCAAAAAAGAAGATGCCATATATAATAGTCAATATGGACAGGCTCCAAAGTTCTAGAAATCTAAAGGTAACGTGGAGATGCATGATGACCATGTTCTAGTTAATTTGATTAATTACCACTCTACTGTTTGATCTCTACGTGCTTCTCAGCCTTCAAGGTAGGAATATCTATGGCATCATGATATATGCACATATCTCGAGAGGGAACAAGATCATAACAGACAACTAATTAAATTAAAATGATTATATCAGGATAAGAAAGATGTATTCGAAACGCAATATAATTAGCTGCATGATGATATATATATACACGCTAACCTACATTACTTAAGACTTGTTTCTTCATGAGTTCATGCAGTCGATCTATCACATTAATTTGGAAAAAGGACAGGAAATTAATTAAACAACAAACACAATTAAATACTACTACATATGGATCCAAGATGAGATAAGAACTGACCTACGATTAATTAGTTCTCTACTCTTCTTGAAGGGAAGACACGAGACCATAATTCTTCCAAATTAAAGTACCAGTTGTCACAGGAATATAAACCATCGATCAGGATCTGCAAAATATGATCATTACAAGATGTTATTGCCCGAGGAGGATGAGTTGAAGACGGAGAGATCTGTCATCGCCCAACTGCTTCCGTTAGTAGCGCTGCCGCCTTCACCGGTAGCGCCGCCGGTGCCACTCCAATTGTATTGATCGTTTCCTGAGAGACCTAAATATTGCCTTGGAAAATTGAGCCTTAATTGATCGTTGTGATCTTCCATCTTCACCGAAGCTAGTTGTGTGATCAGTGAAGAGCCTGAGACAGCCTTTGCGCCATCGACTTGCCTCGCTTCTCCAGTGAAATGGTACAGCCCGGACATGGACGGTTGCACCGCCGGCACTGGTGGCTCCAATCCCCCTCCCAAGAAAGGGAATTGCTGGATCTGCGGCAGCCTCCATGGCTCCAGCCCGAGATTGCTTGAGTTGCCTCCCACCTGATACTCCGCCGTCACGGCATCCATCGTCGGAATCCCAAAGTTCAAGCCGAGATTGTTCGCCGCGCCATAGTGGCCCAAAGTTGTGGGCATGGAGACCACGAAGGGGAACTGTCCATGCTGGGGTATGACAGGAGAGATGCCGCTGCCTCCGCCACCTCCTGTGGCAGTGGAAGACGAGGACGAAGTACCGCCGCCGGCCTGGCGGTCCGCAGTCGACTTGGAGGAACTGCCGCCCGACGACTTACTGCTCCGCTTGTTGCGGCGGCAACCACCGCCAACAGGCACGTTGCGGAGGGCGCCTCCGCGGGTCCAGTAGCGGCGGCAGGCCTTGCAGAAGTGGCGCGGTTGCGAGAGCGAGTAGTTGTTGTAGTAGCAGAACTTGGTGTTGCTGGAGTCGCAGCGCGGGCACTTGAGCGGCTGCTCCGGTTGCGGGATCTTCGCGAGCCGAGCCCGTTCCGACATGGAGACAGCCCTTGATGCCGAGTCCGGAGCGGCAGCCATGCCAGCGGCTTCAGCCGGCGGTCTTGTCACTGCAGCTAGCCCAGGGATGAGCGGAGGCACCTCCCCACCACCGGATCCGCCTCCACCTCCACCTCCTCCTCCGCCTCCTCCTCCGGCAGTTGGAAACGGAAAAGATTGTTGCAGCTGAGCATAGCACGAAGAAAGATCATTAGGGTAAAGTAATCATAGAAGAAAAGGGTATATTCAGAAGAAGGAGGGATAAGAAAAAGGACGTGAATATTATTTTGTTGCTTTAATTAACACTCTTTTTGACGAAGAAGCTCAAAAGAGGAATTATAATCTTCAAGGAAAAGAAGAAGGTAGCAATACCACTCACCTGATTCCAGTTGGGTGGATCAAGATACACCGGAACGGAGGGAAAAACCATCTCTGCTTCTTCTTCCTCCTCCTCCTCTTTCTTTCTGATACTTTTTCTTTTTTGCACTTGAAGATGATAGACGAAGAAGTTGGGAAGCAAGAAATTCCCCGGAGGTGGAAGGTATAGAGATGGAGAGAGAAGATTGTTGCTTTAGTTGCGCCTTTTATATTACATAGTGCAGGGCTTCTTTCTTAGCCTCTAAGGATCTCAGTGATAATATATAGTAGCAGAGACAATACTGTTAGGAATATTGAGAAAAGAAGAAGTGGAAGCCCTAATGGAATGATGATGATTTAGATGAGGAGCTTGATCACGAGTCCATTAAAAAAGGATTTTTGTAGTCAAAACATTCTCCACTTGTCTTGATGAAACTGATGGGTACGTCATTTCATGTTTTAAACGACCTTGGGATCTGCCTCTCTATATATTTATTGTGCTACTAATTCCGCCTGAAACTTATTTCTTGTTTTTTAATTATACTCGTCTATGCTGCAGAATACTTACACTTCACGTTATAATCAACGAAAGGTAGACAATTTCATAATTTCTATATCAGTAGATAGATTTGTTGGAGGTTCCAGTTCCCCATAGCCAAAGCTTTTGGTATACTCATTTCACTTCTTAAATTATCTTTTCTTTAGTTCAACTTCTTCTGATAAGAGAGATATGTCAATACTGTGTAATATTATATGAAGTCAGATTCATAAGAAAGATTCTGTGTTATTACCATGTAGTATTAACATAATAGATGATGGTTGAATGAATATATTCAAACTAAGAATATATTATGAGATACCATGTAAATGATGCAATCGCTAGAAATAAATCGAGACTCATTTGCAAAACCTTATTAGCCTTCATGTTCCTTCATGTTTAATGCTGAATAGATTACACGGTCAAATATATCAAAGAGATTGTCGACTTTGCTTGCAGTAAGTCGCTAAGTGAGAGATTATAATTAGAGAAAATTTGAATTTTATTATTAATTAATTATATATATTTTTGGAGAATTGATTCTTTGACACAAAGAGTTACATCAATTTACTTACTGACCTAAGATAATAATAAGCAGGTAATATAGTCTATATATAATTTGCTCTTCCTAATTATTGTTTACATTAATTTCTTTTCTAGTTAATTAATTGCATGTAGGTGGATGATCTTTTTTGACATTAATATTAAAATGGTTAATTTTTTAATGAATTTATAAACGGTGGTCATGAATCACATAGTTGTTGACTTACAATCAGGACTGGCAAGTCATGGCAGTAGCCATTTATATATTTGCCACACATATAGAACTCTGGTCGATGATCGATTTTAATTTATGAATTGGTGTTCACGGCCATTCTAGTTCAAGTCTACCCATAATTGCAGGTCTGCCATGCATGTATGGCCAAGCTTACCAACCTCATTTTTATTTTTTATTTTATTTTTGGCTAAAGCAAAAGGTTGGGAATAAAACAAGCTGTGTGATTCCATTAGGTTTTGTCTCTGATGTGACTTAACTTCTTTAGGGGTACAAAAAAGAAAACAATGTGGCCCAAAGACGAAGAGCTAGCCTGCACCACAGCATCTGTAGCAACTATTTTGAAAGGGGGGCATGCAGGGCTCATTGGAACTGATCCATGCATGCACTTTCATACCTTGCTTCTTCTTTCTTCTCTAATGTGTTTTTGTCCCGATTTATTTTCAGAGGCTTACGACAAGCAATACATTTGATAAAGGTGCATGCATGGGACGTCTGCTCCTTTGGCCTGCAAAATTTGTAGGGAGCATGAGCACGCTGTAATTCGACAAAGACACATCAGTTTTTGAAAACTGGAGTTAAAAGCAACCAAAAAGTGGGCGAGCAAGTTGTAATGATAATGTTTCAGGAAACTACGTTGCATCAAGACAATGGAATGACCTTTTGGCTTCTTTTGGATGGAAATGGGGGGAATCAGATGATGTTGTTGATTGCAGCGTGTTGGGCCAATCGTGTCTCGGCTTATGTTACGTTAGGCTGATCGAGTTCGGCTACGTACACGGATCGCGCTCGACGCTATCTGTTCAATAATTTAGACCTCTCGCTAGATCGGCAGATGCAGATGACGTAGTCCCCATACAAAACCCACTAATATTAACGTGATAGATCCTCCCTCCTCTCTCCAATAATTTGATGATAAACGTACGTGTTCTGTCCAATAATTTGCGATCACTGTCATCTTCTAGATTGTTGAACTGGAATCTGCAACTAATGTCTTAAATTTATAGTTGATAATATAAAAATAAAACTATAAATATTGCTACCGATCGAACAGATGAATCAAAGTTTAATTCCAGATTGTAACCTCATAATTAATCTAACTATGTGCCCATCACTAATTACTAGCTAGGTGAATGCTACGCTGTATTCACAGATTGGAAGCTAGTTAAATCTCTAATTTGCCCCTGTTCGTGCGTGGGTGATGACGATGCAAGTGGGCAGCAGTAGTGGTAGATGACGGGCATAGGTGAGAGACAAGGTCCCGGCCCAGCCTGAAGGATCACATGTATTGTCCCGGGCGTAACATATATAGATGGTAACGATAAATGATGTACGGGGATAGAATCTGTTATCTTAACGATTTCATACAATCAGTTTTATGACCATCTGTAAGGAGGTAAATCGAAAACTGCAGTTGACCACGACAGAGGAGGGTATTGTCTCAGCTTCATCAAGATTCGAATTCTTGTTCACTTTTATAATTTTTTTTTTTGTTTTAATCAACTCAACTATATTTCTAATGTAATAATTAGAAGTCAAATTTTATGAGAATTCATGATCTATCATTCATCTCTATCATGTGTTTTTTATTTTTATATTTAAATTTATTTTTTTATATTTATAAAAAATATATAGTTAATTAAATAAATAAATTTAAATAATTTATTAATTTATTAATATTCATAAATAAAAATTATAAAATATTTATGAATGATGTTGACATATAATGTCTATTGTAAAACAGGTTCACCATAAATTTATTATTATAAACGACTGACTAATAAATAAAAGTCTTTATAATATTAAACTCTGACCAACTAAAAATAATTTAAAATTTTAAAAAATAAACTCAAATAAAAAGGTCCAATAAATAACCAAGCCAATAATAATTTGAATAATTTTAAATTTAATTCGACTTAGTATTATTTTATTAAATAATTTTAAATAATATAAAAGTTGATTCGGCTTCCTTTATTTATAACCCTATAATATCAATCTAAGGAGCATTTAGTTGAGGATTATCTTTGATATATAATCTTAGTTATCTGAAGATTATTAATGATAATCTTATTTGGTTCAGATTATCAACGATTCTTGAGTACTACAGAATTACTGCCATGTCAGCAAAATAGATTATAAATTCGGAATTTGATAACCTTAGCAGGGTAAGATTTTTCATAATTTCGAACTTAATAACAAATTTATCCTAAAAATACCCTTCAATATTTATCATTTAAGATAAAAATAACTTTATACATATATCAAATTTCAAACTACCCTAAATCCATTTTAACCTAACTCCCGAATAGGTGCAACTAGGATTATCCTTGAGGGTGAGAGTGAGACCACAAGTCCACAACCAACACCATTATAGAAAATGAGTGCCTTAAATTGGCAAAGGCAGGGGCCACAATTGACAAAGACACAATTTTAATTTTAATATAATAATTCTGTAATAGTTTTAATTACATATGAGTAAATTTTCTATCAGTTCTAGTTATAAAAAAATTAATGAAAAGTAAAATAAAATATTATTTTAATTTTTTAAACTAAGATATTTTTTGATGATAATAAAATTAATATCGCTCCATCATCTTCCCCCTTTTTCCCACTTCCATGGCTGTAAACTGAGCCTTAAAAGAAGAAGAAGAAAAGCTTTAGAAGGTAAAAGAGCCCTTCCAACAATTTCCTCAGTTTCCATTGCCAGATATTCCGCATCTCTCTCTCCCCCGACATTCCGATCTTCCTTCCCTTCCGCTGAACGCACGCCATCGGAGGAGCAGAGGTGGTCGATGGCGGTGTCGAACCCAGCGAGCCTCTTGTTACAGAAGCAGCTCAGGGGTACAGAACGATTCACTTCTTGCCTAGATTGATCCTGCCTAGGGTTTCCGCCGAGGGGTTGTTGTTCCATTGTTCTTGATTTGTTGTTCTTTTTGTGGTTCGTGGACCAGATCTGATGAAGAATCCGGTCGATGGCTTCTCTGCCGGGTTGGTGGACGATAGTAATGTCTTCGAGTGGAACGTGACCATCATCGGGCCGCCTGACACGCTATAGTGAGTCATCGGCAACTGAATTGGGTGATTCCGTTGCTTACTTTCATTTCTTGTTTATTCATATGATGAATTCTTCATTTCTTCTGGAGCATTTATCTGAGATCGGAAAGGTTTGCTGTTACGCTCCTCGTTTGGGTTTGTTTCGTTGGCTAAAATAGTTGGAGTTTTCAAGCTTTTATGGGATCTCGGTCAAAATTTGCGTTTTATTCTTTGAAAAAGAATTACTAATTCTTCAAATCAAGAAATTAATGCGCGCTTTTATGGAATTGATATATTTCGTTGGTTAAATACCAGAGAAGTGCTCCATTCACAGAATCTGATCAAACTAAAGGGGGTATATTTTCTTTCTAAATTCTGCGTGATTATATATTTCAGAGTGTGCCAAACGCAATTTTGCAATTCAATATTTATGTCCAATAGAAATCAGAAGTTTAACATTATTGTCGATGACTTCATGGGAGGTACTAAAAATGTAGATATGAAATAATCGAGCAAAAATTACTTGATTGATTTGACTCTGCTATTCTTGCCGAATATGATTGAATACAGTGGGATAGCTTAAATAAGTTCGCTACATGTATCACTATTTTTCATGTATGTGCATGCTGCTTTCCTTGGGCTTTGGTATTCATGGGGAGCTAAGATGGGACACAGTGGGATAGCTTAAATGAACTTCCCTGCTCGTATCACTATTTCTATGTTCATAAATGCTGTCTTTCGGCTTTGCTGGTGGAGAGTTGTTATGAAAATGCTGTCATTCTTATGAGTATGATGGCTGTAAATCTCACTGCAGTGATGGTGGTTTCTTCAATGCAATTATGAGCTTCCCACCCAATTATCCTAATAGTCCTCCATCAGTGCGGTTTACATCAGAGATGTGGCACCCGAATGGTTAGAATTTATTAAAAATGTGTCATTTTTTTGCAACTACGTGGTTTAGCATTGAATGTATTCACAGTTTATCCGGATGGGCGTGTTTGCATATCAATTCTTCATCCACCTGGTGAAGATCCAAATGGTTATGAACTTCCA
>JBBMKF010462588.1:0-11236 GCA_037834155.1 Curcuma caesia | reverse complement strand
ATGTGAACCAAGTACAAAAGAAAGGTGTATTTTTGGTGTGTTTGTCTTCATTTTTTCTTTTGTCTATGATAAAAACAAATAAGTTTTTAAAAATAAGTGAAAAAGCGATATGTGTTATTCACTCTCCTCTAGCGCGCTACTAGATCCTACAATTGATATCAGAGCGGGGGTACACTGAATTGGTGCAACCATTGTTCGACCAACTTTTGTCGCTTTATCTTTTCATTCTTTTCCATTTATTTCAGTTCATCCACATTACTAATCCAAGATCAAGTTTTAGAATATTTCTCTATTTTTTGTGCATAAAAGGTTTTGCTGAATGGCCCACCAGGAAGGCTATAACACCATCCAATCACCACTATTTTTTGACAATGACTTTAGCTATTGGAAAGGTTGAATGAAGTTCCACCTAAGGACCCAAGTAGACATGTGAATCATCATCGAAATCGGGTTCTCACTCCCAATCGACGAGCAAGGGGTACCACTAGGTGCGAGAAATGGGATAACACCACTAAAAGAAAATTGAAGCTGATGTAAAGGCAACCCAAACCCTCTAATGCAGACTAACCAAGGAAGAGTTGAACCATGTTAGACCCTTTATCAACATGAAAGACTTATGGGCCAAACTAGTTGAGTTGTACAAAGGAACATTGAACGCCAAGGTATGCAAGCGACATTTACTTTTAAATAAATTATATGATATTAAAATGTAGAAAGAGGAGTCGATGAGTCAGCTACAAGCTCGAATCCAAGACCTCCTCAAGACTCCACGCCATCGATAACAAGTCAAGAATCGAGACATCATCAGGTATGCCTTGAAAGCATTCTCGAGAAACACCTTGTGGCTATCTATGGGAGATGCTTATAAAGTTTCGAGGGATCTTTCAAAAATTAAATTAAATGAGTTATTTTTTGAATTTGAATTACACGAACAATCTAATGCTATTGTGTTTGAGAAAGGAATTACATTATTTACAAGTAATATCAAAACCAAGGAGCCAAAGTCCAAGTCCTAAGTTAAACTCGAATTCCAAGACAAGTAGGATTCATTGGAAGATGAGGAGATCACTTCCGAACTGGTCAATCTAGTTCAAAAAATATTCAAGAAGGAGAAGGGGTTCACCAAACGCGAGATCAAAAAGGTGATCCAATCAAAAACCAAATCACCGGGACCAAGTCGAATTATGAAAGCAAAAGCCAAAAGCATTTGCTATAAATGCAATCAGAAGGGGCATTTCAAGTCTGAATGTCCAAACATCAAGGAATCCAAGAAGCCTTGAAGGAAGAAGGTACTAAAGGTGACTTGGAATGAGTCTTCATCAAAAGAATTGGATGAGAAAAAACAAGCTCAAGTGAGCTTCCTGTCTCTACCGGCACAAGAGCAAGTGGTCAAGATCGAGTCTGAGTCTAAGTCAAGCCATGGATCCATATCCATTTCAGAAGGTCCAAACTCCACTGTAAGTTCACGTCTAGTAAAAATTTTATATGCAATGCTTTCTTATTTGACTCGTAAGTTAGCCAAGTCCATAGTCTATGTTAAGTCACTTCAAAAGGAATAATAACCCTTACAGAGAAGACTAGCCCAAGTTCTCAACTGCAGATATTCAAAATGGAACTTCAACTCAAGTCCAACAACTTGTGGAAGAAAATTATACTTTGAAAGTTCAAGTTGAGGATCTTATAGGAGCATTACAATGGTTTACTTCGGACTCCAAGTACCTTGATATTATACTTGAACTCAAATGGTCATATATAATCAATTTAGACTCCAATACAAGGCTCAGAAATGGTATAGATCATATCTATCACTAGTTAATTGAAGTAATAGACCTCGAGTCCAAGCATGAGTTCCTAAGTCTAGCTTGACTAATCAAGTTAGACTGAATCAATATTAGATCCTCAAAGATTAGATCCACTATCTAACTAGACCTTATTAGGGTCATGATTGAGGGGAAGCCAATAGAAAAAATCATTTTAATTAGATAAATTGTATGATTGCTTGATTTACTACTTTTTATGCATGGTTAATTTATTTTATGCTCAACTTAGAATAGTTAGATAAAGATATAGATTTGATTGACACTTGTCCAACATAGTATAGGGTGGGGCTAGATGATAGAACAACAGGAAAGCTTAGTCTAGGTGGTCAAATAGGGTAAGAAGTACCTTACTTGGTTTGCCTAGCTAAGTGGAACAGATTGAAGCTACCTCACTATATCTTAAACTAGTTAGACTATGATTTTTTCAATAGATTAGCTAACTGCTTGATGTGCGTAGGGTATACATACGTTTTTGATACTTTTATTGCAATTCTTTAAACATTTCATGATACTATCCTATGTTTGTCACATCCTTTATCTATGCATTAGGCATATTTTCTTCATTCCTAGTTCGGAGGTCTACTCTTGTATTTTGTGTATTTGTAGGATGGAATTGGAGTGAAATAAGGCAAGACGGAGATTAAACGAAAAGAAGGCAAAGCAGGGTCGTGCCTACAAGGCACGACCGTGTTTCATCATCTAGAGGGACCGTGCCTCACCACTTGAGCCACACCAGCCAGCAGCCGTGTCTACCAAACACGGTCATGCTTCCATATAGATCAACTGCTGTTGAGGGTTGTGCCCCCTACCAGAGCTGACCAAGCTTAGGACCGTGCCTCCTAGGTACGACTGTGCCCCAAATGTTCCAGCCTGATCCAGCTTGGGGTCGTGCTCATAAGGCACGATCGTGCTTCGCTTCCAGAGAAGAGCCAGGTCAAGGTCGTGCCTATCAAGCACGACTGTGTGATGAAACGTGAAGGGCGTGTATCTTTGGCCGTACCACGAGGCACGACCATGTGGCATGTGGCTGATAGGAGGGTCATATAAATACCCCTGTTATTCAACCCTAAAAAGGGGGAAAAACCCTTAGAGGTGATTGAAGGCCACCGTAGCCACCATCCAGAGCGAGATTCAACGATCCATCCACCGTAGCCCTTAGAGGTGATAGGAGGGTCTACTCCGCCACATCCATCCGCCGTCGATGAGGAGACTGCAAGACCAAGAAGACCACATTGATTGATAAGTCTTATTTCATTTTCTTTTTCAGATTTAGGAGTAAGATGTATTGCTTTTATTCTTCTTCATGTTGTATTCCCTCCGTCATGGAGTAGACCCTTAGATTCTAGGATGTAGGAGGAGTCGAGGTGTATATAGATGATTGTATCTATGGTTTTATTATTTACCATGTTCAATGATTTGTTTATGCATTGCTATGTGGATTTGAGCCTTGTACTTATTTGATAATATGCCTATGAATGGTTTGATTTCATATGGATGAGGGTGAGTTGTAGTTTAATGGAAATTTTAGGATCATATGATCGGGGTGCCTTGTGACAGAAGGTAAACTTTTAACCGAACTTTCCAAGGAGATTCTTAGACTATAATGAATCTTTATGAGAGATAGCTAACGGTTATTAATTGCTAGGAAGAGATCCTTAATTGGGTACTTGGTGACAGAGGGTAGGACACTAGTAGTATTGTTGGAGTGCTCGGTGACAGCGGGAGAGCTATAGAATCAGGTATCTGGGTGTCATCTCGGACTAGTAATTCTAACATTAGAGGATTCATGATTTAATTTTTACAAATCCTGATGAGGTCTAATTGGATATTTTGGTTAGAATCTCTGTAATTGCATAATTATTGAGGAATGGTAAGGAGTCCATGATCAATCAACCATAATATCGAGGAATCCGAAGTCCTAGGATCGTTTTCCCAAATCCTATCACTTAGCTGATTTCTCTTCAATCGAGGTCTAGGTACTTGATTTCACTCTTACTTCCCCCATCACCAATCCAAATTACATGATTTTCTGACTCTTTCTGTGATAGTTTAGCCATTGATTCCACGGTTCCTGTGGTTTGATATCTTTTTATTACTTGATGACGACCGTATACTTGCGGACCACACATCACTGTTCAATTTCATGAATCAACTTTATCTAAGAAAATGGTCATTGCTTCGATATCTAAGAAGACCCCTATTCTTTGCTATGGCCTGGAAGTTAAATCTTGAAATATGCACTTAATTGATCAACAGTTAAATATGAATCTAACTCAAGGTCAAATAATCCTTAGAATTTAAACTAAATTAATTAAAGATAAAATTGAAAGCCATCTCACAAAGAACCCATATAAGTAACCTATTTTATAATCTAGAATGAGTGAGATGCTAAATAAGTAGTAAAAATCAATCAACTATTTTTAAAACTCTAATTATAAGTTAGATCCAAATCAAATGTCTTATGTATAGGAACATTAATATTTGGATCAATAGATGTTGGACAGTGGGTGCTCCAGACACTTGACCAGAGATAGATTAAAATTTACTAAATTGAAACTCAAGAATCTAGGATCGGTAGCATTCGGAAATAATAGTAAACTTAAGATGATCGAAACAGGTAATATTGAATTAAGTTCAAGTTTTGTGATTTGTAAAGTTTTGCTAGTAGATAAATTTGAGTTTAACCTGCTTAACATAAGTTAATTATGTGACTCTGGCTATGTGGTAACCTTTTCAAATCTTGGATGTCTGATTAAAAACATTAAAAACTCCAAAATAACACTTAAAGGACATAGGAAAAATAATATCTATACAATAAATTTATCAAACTCCTCACTTAAGTGTCTACTGACACAACAAGAGGAAATAAGTTGTGGCATTGGAGACCGGGTCATACTCACATAAGACTCATTTAAAAAATGAGTCAAAATGGCTTAGTTAGAGGCCTATCGAAATTGAAAAAACTTAGAAAACATAATCTATAATGCTTGTCAACAAGGAAAATAAACCAAATTAATTCACAAATCAACTGATTTAATCAAACCAATTCAACACTTGAACTCCTACACTTAGACCTGCTCGATTCTCATGGGACTAAGTCACTAAGCGGAAACCAATACTATTTAGTAATAATTGATGATTATTCAAGATTCACCTTGGTAAAATTCTTAAAAACTAAAAATAAAATATTTGAAACATTCAACCATCTATGTAAATTATTTAAAAATAAAAAAGATAAAAAAATTAAAAGAATAAGAAGTGATCATGGAGGAAAATTTAAAAATCATAAATTTAATGAATTTTGCCTAAATAATGGTTACCACCATGAATTCTCATGTCTTAGAACCCCTTAATAAAATGGTATAGTAGAAAGAAAAAATAGAACACTACAAGAAAGCACTCGAACTATGTTAAATGAATATAACCTATCTAACGGATTATGGGATAAAGCAATAATCACAGCTTGCTACATTCAAAATATGATTATAATTAATAAACATCATAATAAAACCCCCTATGAAATTTATTATGATAAAATACCCAACTTAAAACACTTAAGAGTTTTTGGATGTAAAGTACATATATTAAATACAAAAGATTACTTAGAAAAATTTACATCTAAATCAACTAATATAATTTTTTTAGGTTATTCTACAACTAGTAGGGTCTATAGAGTTTATAACAAAAATACCTTAAAAGTTGAAGAAACCACTAACATTATATTTGATGAAGAAAGTTCTAATCAACCCAATCAAATTAATTCAAATAATGAACAAAATAAAAACCTAGATGATGATGAACTTAGACTTGAATTAAACACAAATGAACTAGAAGAACCAAGTGTTACTCCTATCACAAGAGTGCCTAGGTTAAGATCTAATCACCTGGTTGAATAAATTTTGGGTGACCCAAATCTAGGAGTTCAAACCCGATCATCTTATAGAGACTTAAGTCACATAGCCTTAATATCTAAAATTGAATCCAAAACTATACCCTGATTAGACTTAGCCTAGATATTAGCATAGAAAGCATGAACCTATAAATTTAGGTAATCAGCATCTCACAAGCACATTAAAGTTACCTTACTTGTGTATTGAGCCACTTAAAATGGTGTGAGATGCTTAAGATCAAGTTTGAATTTTAGATACTTATGACAATTCATCATCATAAATCTGAGCTAAAAATATAAATTTGAATTAATCAAGTTGAGTGATTCTTCATGGTAAACAACTAGTTAGAAACTTGTGCTTAGCTTGACTAACTTAGTAAATGCTGATATCCTATGGTTGCCAGCTAATAACAAAAATTAGATATTTGGATAAGGATAATTTAATAGTTGATTTATTTTTAAATATTATATTTTATTCAATAATGTAGAACTTATGTATGCTTAATGAATTTGATATTTGGGATAATGTTTGGGCTCGTAGAACCTCATTTTACTTTTCTTTACATAATTACAATTTTAATTTCGGTCATTTATTTTGTTACGCATTCCTTAGATAAGTCTTTCACAATTCAAGTTAAATTCTTTTTCAACTTAACACATTTCTTAAATTTCATTTTTAAAATTAAACTTAAAATATTCATTTTATAGTTAAACTAATTTTAAAATGAACTTAAAACTTACATTATTTTTTAAAATTCATTTTTAAATCTAAAATTTCAAATTCATTTTTAAACTAAAACATTTTTTTTTGCAAAACTCGTGATAAACTTAAATTTTTTTTTGAAAATTTAGTCATAACAAAAAGATGTGTTTTTAATTTCAACTTTTTGAACCTACAATTTTTGAAAATTTAGACTTAAAGAAGTAGTGGTTTGAAAACCTCTTTCTCACCCTAATTAATTTTTGATATATGTCAAAGGGGGAGAGAGGTTAAAAGTTAAAGTTGTTTTCAAGAAAACCCTACATTATCTTTCAGGGGGAGAGATCAATTTAAGGGGAGCTTGTTGAACTAAGAGTTTTTGTTTTTGAAAACTAAGTCTTGTTTTTTTACTTTGAACTAGGTTATCATAATCAAAAGTGAGAGAATGTTAGTACAGAGAGCACCAGAATCTAATCTAAATTTTGATAATGACAAAGGGTTAAAGTTAAACTTACTTGTGATCTAACAAGTTGACTAAGTGTGTAGGTAGCATAATTAGGAAAGTCCTAACTAGAGGTTAGGTAAGGTAAAATCATAATCGTTGGTTAGGTAAGACAAAGTCCTAGCTGAAGGTTAGATAAGGAAGTCCTAGCATATGAGGGACACCAAGTGTGATGAACTTGATAAGGTCAGAGAGAACCACAGATCAGTTGGACAAGGACTAGGGGTCAAGTGATTGATGCTAAGCAGGAAGCTAAAATGAGGTATAGAGGACCAAAGTTTGGCAAGGTAAGCTCTTGGAATAGAGTGATTCTTTTGAAAGGAAAAACGAGTAAGGACGTGTCCGCATTCAAAGGACAACCTTAGATATCGATCCAACTAAGGAATTCATGCGAGCTCCAAGGTTGAGATCAAATGGTTGAAAGACTATTAAACTCAGGCATTAAACCTCATATTATTGTGCTAACATTAACTTGCAGGGTTTTTGTGCTAACATTGGTTTTGTAGGATTGATAGATCGATTGGCTGGATCGGTAGACCGATCAATAGGTTTGATATATCGAACGGTGATGTGGCATCTGACGTGGCATAAGATAATGACAAGCTTGCTGACATGGCAAAGGATAACTGGTGACTAGCTGACATGGCAGAAAAAGTTATCGAGAAATTGACGCAGCGGTAGATGATCGAAGGATCGCTGGATTAGTAGATCAATCGAGGGGATTGATACACTGATCAAATGGATTGGGATCCAAATCCCAAGGTGATCAATATACTGATCAGGGGGAACGATAGACCGATCAGATCTTATAAAAGAAGCAGGTATACTTGTTTTTTAAAATTATTTTTCATTTTGTGTGCTTTATCTTGTAAGGATGGTAAATGTGTTACCGTTCCGTACTCTTTGTAATTGTGAACATCTTTCTCTTTTAAGAAAGAGGATATTAATGAATTATCCACCTAAGCGATCAAGGATTGTGAGCTTTAGAGTAACGGCTTGAGATTATGAACAAGTAAAAAAGAAAGATATATTTTCAGTATGTTTGTTTTCATTTATGCTGTTGTCTTCGATAAAAATAAAATAAATTTTTAAAAACAAGTGAAAATATGACTCACGTTATTTACCCCCCTCGAGCACGCTACTAAATCCTACAAAAATATCATTTGAATTTATAAATTTGAATTTGAATGGTTAAGATTAGATTTTATCTTATTAAGATTTGAAATTTTATTTTTTGAATTTTATGATTAAATTTTATCTTATTAAGATTTGAATTTATTTTATCATTTGAATTAATCAAGTTATTTTAATGATTATCTTGAAAATTTAATTTTGAATTATTTAAATTAATTAGATTTGAATTATTAATTCAATTTGGATTTGAATTGTTCAATTTTAGATTATAATTAAATTTGAATTTATTAAACATGAATTATTTAAATTAACTTTATCTTGATTTTTAAATTATTAATTGAATTCATATTATTTATTTTAATTAAATTTTATTTATCCAATTTAGATTTATCTTGAGATTTAATTAAATGTTCAAATTAGAATTATTCAAATTGAATAAGTCAAATATTTTATCTTAATTTTTATTAATTAAATTTAATTTATCCAATTTAGATTTATCTTGAACAAATAAGAAAAATATTTTGTCAAGAATATAATTAATTTTATCTAGATCTAGATTCACTTGGTTATTTATTTTTAAATTATTTTTATTAATTAAATTATTATTTAATTTCAAAATTTTAATTAAAATTAAATTATTCATATTAGAATTATTTTTATTTAATTCTAAGTTTTTAATTAAAGTTGAATTATTCAAGTTAGATTTATTATGAATTTTTAATTAAAATTGAATTATTAACATTATTATTTAATTCTAAATTTTTGATTAAAGGTGAATTATTAACATTATTATTTAATCCTGAATTTTTAATTAAAATTGAATTATTTAAATTAATATTTTTAATTAATTTTATTTTATCAGGATTAATTGAATTTTTCAACTTAATGTTATCAAGTAGACTATCTAATTTATTACAAGAGGAAACTACTTTATCAGGTAGAATCCTAGGAATATTTTTGTAAATAACTACACTAACCTTTTCTCAACTCCTAATTCTGTGGACTAATTTTTCTGCATCTTTTTCTCTGGGTAGTGCTTGGATCTCTAGCATGTGAAGCAGTTGATGTGCTCTTTGTTCTTTCAGGTTTCTAACATCGATTGCTCCTTTGTCGTCGGTGGTGCCATTTTAATCTTAAGAGTAGGACACTTATTTTTGTAGTACTCTCTCTCTGTACTTAAAACAAATAATTGAATTTTAAATCCATTGTACCTTCTCTCCCTCAATCCTTGGCCTCCTTGTTCCCTTGGCAATTAGTCTGATAGAGAATTAGCTGGCTCTGATATCAATTGTAAGACCGGTAGAGATCAATAGAGGGGGGTTGAATATCGATCGTATCTTTTTTTTCCATTTTCTTTTGTTCTTTCTAATCTAATTAGTATGTAGCAGAATAATATTAAACAAATAGAAAGAAAGACTTGCGGGATTTACTTGGTTCACAACCCCTAGGGTTGTTAGTCCAAGGACTATGTACGGGAGGCATCCGCCCACTAGTGTTCTCCTTACCAAAACTTTTCCAAAGGAGGAGAAATCCATCTTAGAGTTTTAAATACATGCAAAAGGAATATAAAGTATGACTTGTAAATTAAATAAAAACAAACATTATAAGCCGATCAAAAAGTCTTGAGTGCAGCATACCCTTTCTGGAGCTTCCTCAGTCGCAAAGCTTCACAACACATTTTCTTCGAGTATAGAGTAGGAGAGTAGTAGAGAATTGTTGTATGTACAGTGTGCTTAGGGTTTCTTTTTATAGGCATTTTTTGATCTACCGATAAGCCCTATCGGTATACCAATCCTAGATAAAACTTGTCCAAAAGATTGAGCTATTCACGATCTCATCTTATCAAGTTTATTGGTCTACCAATCTAGGTGCCATGTCATTGATATGAGTCCAAACCCAAATTCGGTCAATCAAACCCGATCAGTCTATCGATCCTTGGAATCAATTTATAGAATCGTCTTAGGTCTTATTCGACCTAGGTCAAGTTGGGTTCACTCAGGACTTGGTTTAACTACGTCTGGTTTGTATTTATGTGCTTCTTCAGTCTTGCTTCTAAGCTTATTTCTTGCTTGGAGTTCACTCCTTTAAAACTTCCACCTAAGTGTCACTCCCTTAGGATCAAGTCGTACTCTTGTAAGTCTACCTGACCTACTACACTTCATGCTTGTAGTCCTCCAAAACTTCTCACAACCTAGGGTTCACTCCGTTAGGATTTTTCTTTGCCAAGCATCTGATCACCTTTGACCTGCTTGAACTTGCCTTTGTCAAACATCCGGTCCTACAGACACCTACCTTAACTTTACTTTGCCTAATCTCCAATTAGGACTTTCCCTTGCCTAGCCTTAAGTTAAGACTTTCTCTTACTAGTCATTTGGTAAACCTTTGACTTGGCTTCTTTTTGCTAGTCATCCAGTCAACTTTGATCTGATTAGACTTCACTTACTTTTAAACAAGTTATGTTTGGATCAACCCTTGGTCAAACTTGACTAGATAAAGGTGTATTGCCAAATATTAAATCTTAGATGCTAATTGCACCAACACATATGCCCTCTAGACACCCCTTTCTTTGATTGAACAATGTTTTGGTCAAAATACTATCTCTGATATTCAACAACTACTTAATGAGCAGAGAGTCTGTGTGTCTAACTTACCACTCTCATACTCCAACATGTTGTAAATATGCATGATGTACCCATTGAATCCACAAGGTATCTTGCTTGTCTTGTATATGCCGTAGTACCTTTGCCAATAAGGCAAGGTTCTACACCTTTAAGTCCCTCAAGCCAGGCCACCTTCAACTTTAGGTCAGCATAGTTCCGACCATGCTATAGGAGGATGCTTGATCGTCCACATACATGACCGGCAAATGTTGTATATGCCCTCGATATCTCCACTAGGAAGGGGTAAGATGGATATCCAAAAGTATTCCATACCCTGAAAAAACTGAAGATATGAGTTGAGCTTTCCCTACATAAGAGAGGGTGCTCTTCAACCATGAATTGATACTTCTGGTGAGAGAGTCCAACAATGTGCTATAATATGAGATTTTTAGCCTCCGAGAGATCAGTGGGATCCCTAGGTATCTGAATGACATATCTCTCTCTTGGAATCTCATGATGGTGAGAAGTCACTCCCAGGATCAAGTATTGATTCCTATCAAGTAGATACTAGATTTCGCTAGGTTAGCTAGT
>JBBMKF010462579.1:0-11236 GCA_037834155.1 Curcuma caesia | reverse complement strand
TTTAATGAGTAAAAGTTAAGGAAAGTTTAAGTACGTAACGTCTCCCTACTAGTATAAGAAAGAGGGGGGGCGTTACACTACCGATAAACCTTATTCGATCGACTGAACTTGATCAAACCTAATCCCCACAATCGAGTTATTCTCGATCTGGACCGAGCCATGCAAACTCATCGTTATCAAGTTTATTGATCTATCAGAAACTTTCTGATCGATTGAATCAGGCCACATTGCCGACCCAAGTTTGAATAACACTCAGTCACTTGAACCCACTCTATTGACTAGATCAATTTTTCGATCAATCAAACTGACCGTCCAATCGACTAAACCAGCTTGGCTTTGTTCGACTGCGTCAATTTGTCTTCATATGCTCTCTTTCTTGCTTCAAGCTCCAAATTCTTACCAGACTAGCATATAAGTGCAAACAAACACACTCAAACACAGAACAAGCTTTATCCTATAAGTCTACCTGACCTATTAAGCTTATATTTTGCTTGGAGTTCACTCCTCCAAAACTTCTCACCACATAGGATTCACTCCCTTAGAGTTTTTCCATTATCAAACATTCGATCACCTTTACCTGTTTGGACTTTATCACTTGTCAGATATCCGATCATCCTTGACTTGAATTTTTCTTTGCCAAGTATTCAATCACCTTAATCTACTGGGACTTGTCACTTATCAAATATCTAGTCATTATTGACTTGCCTGGACTTTTCCCTTACTAATTATTTGGTCAACCTTGACTTGACTAGACTTCTTTTTGCTGGTCATCCGATCAACATTGACCTGATTAGATTTCTCACTTAATTTCCTTCCTATGTGCAGCAATCCTTGGTCAATACTTGATCAAACATAAATATATTATCAAATATCGAAACCCTAGAGATTGATTGTACCAATAATATTTTTTCCCTTCCGCACTCCTTATTTAGATTTTGAATTCATAGATATAAACTTACTACTTAGCCTAGTATTTACGCATTGTCAATTAGTCATAGCTATCTATGATTTACATTCTACGTAGATTGAATAAATATCCAAGGTAAAAGAGTAGGCTTCCCTACTTACAAATATTGTTATGTCTATTCTAAGTAATGCTTATGTTTTTTTTTAACTCAATTTGAGAATATGCTAACGAGTGTTTTCTTCTTCTTCTTCCTTTTTTCTCTTTGTATTTTGAGGGTGTTTGAATCATATCTTGACAATTGATTTTGTTTTAAAGCAACATTAATCAATTTCTTTTAAAGACATCAATCACTTTCATAACAAAGATAATGTTTGGGTATGACTTTTTTACTTGTATGGCACATATATTTAATGTCTAATAGGTGATTATTTCAATAAAAGATGTTTTGATGAAATAAACTTTGTTAATTTTCATTCATTCCACTTCTAGAATTGAAACTCACATCTATTCTCATTACCATCATAAGCAAAGTGGGTTCTTCAAAGTATTTACCCACAAATGGATTGATGGCCCTACCTTTTTCAAAATCATAAAATGAGACTATAATTGTGATTGTAGCCTTCGGAATCATATTTTTTGCCAATAATAATTTGATTTTAAAAACACCCAAAACCTATTCACAAGACAAAGAAAATATACTTTTTAAGTCACAAAAAAATGACTATCAAAATGTTTAAAATACTTACATAGGTATTTCCCCTAAAATAAGGTTCTCGCAACTTGAAAGACGAACATTCTAATTGAAACTCATCATCATCTCTAAACTACAGTTAGCCCAAAGTGGCAGTAAAAGCATCCCCAAACATTACTACAACCGCCTTCACTCTGCTCTTTGGCTATTTGACATATTTAGATTTACAAAACACAGATACTTGTAATTTAGCAGGCTGCAATCCAACTACGCAATTCATCACTAACGAGTTCGATCAAATAAATATCTGAGACTTTTTTGTTAGGTTTATTTTGATCAGCACAAACACCAATAAATATAACCAGAAAGCAGAACAGCAGTGATATCTCAGAGAGAAGATTGTTCTGTTCTGCTGCTTAAGGTGTCTTTACATACAAACTCTATTTCCAACTCATGGAAACATCTGTGACCTGCTGCGATTTAAAATGGTTATAGTACCACCATACAATGCAGGTCAGTGAGAAATCAATCAACACTTGTAAGCGCCTTCGCCAACACATGCCACAATGTTTGTTCTTACATGAGTATAGGTCACCTTGAGAAAATCAGATAACAGGTGAAATCCACTGAAAGTCGCATTATCGCAGATGAATTAGAACACTTCAATATTTCCTCCCTTTATGCTGCATCTCCTGCAAGGTAATAAGATGGAAAGCAAAAAAATAAGTATAGGTTAACAAAACAGAGGAGTGCGACTAATGTGTGTTGTAGATAATAAAAATTAAAGCAATCATCAAGAGTATCGTACTTTCCCATGTTGGAAAAGGTCAATGTTTACCAATAGAATAAAGCCGATAGCATGATGCATTGACATGATGAAGAGTCATGAAAGCACATTAACAATCAGAAAGAAGCATGTTTCGCAAACAATTCCTTCCAAAACAACTAGTTAGGAATCAAACAATCAAGACAGTGAAAACAAGGTAATTTCAGCCTTTATGGTGCGATTGTAATCAGTAATTGAATGGAAAAGCGAGAAAATTTTGATTGAGGGAAGACTAACAAGGCAACAATCAGAATAAAAAAAATTGTTGAGGATTCAGAATCAGTCGGATTCCGACAAATAGGCTAAGAACAAGCAAAACTTATCAGAAACTGAATAAACATTCCAGTGAGTGTTGTGTTATAACAAGAATTTCCACTTAACAACAGTCAAGTAATCTAACTACCTCTTGGAGTGCAAAACATGCATTCTTGCATTATGATGTGTGAATCATATATATGTTTTTTATATCATTTAGCATGCATTTATATTACATGAGCATATATGCCATAAACTCTTAGTTTTTACATTCTGTTCATCTTTTTAATTCGGATGATTGCTCTTTGTGTATTTTATGATAAGACATGAAGATTTTGACCTTGGAGTTCATGTGGAGACAAAAAAACTATCAGAGTGATATTTCAGAAAGATACACACGGTCTGACCGTGGACCGTGACACCTACCACGGCCATGGATCATCCATGGAGATAAAATTGAATTCGGAGCATCACCCGGAACTTCCAAAGAGCACGGCCAAACCATGGCACCTACTACGGTTATGTTCCATTCTGGATTTTTACCAAAAGCCTTCCAACAAGATCCAACCAGGTCGTGGTGCTTGCCACGGTCATGGCACGCTAGGTTTTGACAGCGACGCCTCTCGAAAATTTAGGAAATTTTATTGTATTTAAAACCTCCGAATCATGTTTTGCCCCACCGCCACACTCTAAACCCCTTCTTCTCCCTCACTGAAACTCTCCTTTCCTCTCAAACCCTAAATCTCTCAAAGCCCTAAGTCTCTCAAGCACTCAAACTCGTCCTCTTCTTCTCTTCCACAGCAAGCTTCTTTTCCTCCTCTAACCCTAATTTCTTCCCTCTTCCACCTCAAGATCCTCTCCACCATTCTTCCACTTCAAACCCTAAACTCTCCCTTCTTCAAATTTCTTTTCCATCTTCGTGTGCAGGTACAATGGCTTCAAAACGTCAACGCGGGGAGAGCTCAAGCTCAAGGGTGAAGCGGAAGAGCACATAATCCAGAAGGGGTAACAATTCCAATCCTTTCGGCATTATTTTTCGCGATGATACTCAGGCTAGATATGAAATGTTTGCTAAGCGAAAGATTGTTAATACTAGATATATGGATGATCATGCACTTATGGATAATATTTATTGGATGTTAGAGAGGGTAGGATGGTCTGGATTCATGAATATGAAATTTCCTACCTACCCTTGAATTTCTAAGTTCTATCGAGGCCAATGTCTTATATGGGCAGGGATCTGACGAAGGTCGCATTTTGTTTCATCTGTTTAACACGGAACACCTAATCAATCTCGAGCAGTTTAATTCAATTTTTGAGTTACCTTGTGGTGGGGATAAGAAAAATCCCAATGATTTTAGACCTAATCATTTTTGGTTTGGACTCACTAATGACCATAATTCTGATGTCTCTAGGGCCAAGGCCACTCGCCTCCAAAACCACTATTTTTGCTATCTCCAACGAATTATGTCGCGTACTATTTTTTGTCACGGAGATAACGATGGGATAGTCCATCATAGTGAGTTGATGTTTTTGTGGGTCATGTTAGGAAATGTTCAATTAGATACAGGTTCATATTTTCTAGACTCGCCAAGGTTGGTAAGGCCTCAGCGGAGAATATCATTGTCGGCAAGCTCATTACCCCGATTGCCCATGCCCGAGGTTATCAGTTGAACAAACTTCAGGAAGCCACGAGAAGCACCAAGATCGACATGGAATCATGTGTCGCTATCTGTATGATTGTTAAGGACGGGGATTGCTAAAGCTTTGTCCTTAAGGATGAACTCCCACACCCCCTACCTGACCCGAGTGAAGCATCGTCTGAGTCCGTGCTAACTGAACCTTCCCTTCTGCTCCTCCTGAACCAATTGAAATGGACTACCCCCTTGCCCATCTACGCAGGTCAGCTCTTCTCGACACTTTTTCTTTTATTGGATCTTCTGCAAATTACACTCAAGATGCTTTTTCAAAGATTCACACGTCCATTAACACTATTAGAGCTGAGCATGTCGAGCTACGCCAACTTATGGAGGTGATGTACAACAAGCATCTATCACAAAGTTACTTCCCTCCTCCTCCTCAATAGATATTCTTTACATTGAGGACAATGCTTAATTCAAGTCTCAGAGGTTTAGTTGGTTTAGTTAATTTAGCTAGTTTTATTATTTCTTTAGTTTTAGTTTTTCTTTAGTCATCATGTCTTTTTAATTATTTTTATTTTTCGCATTATCATATTTACCATGTTCTTCATGCATCTATTTGTTTGTTTCTTAAAACACGATATTAGTATGTTAAAATTTAATATCGTTGTGGAAATATATGCTCATATCTTTAGTAATTTATTTTCTTTATCTATAGTAGTAGGGCATGAGCATTGTTGAGTCGGAAAGTTTCATTGTTGGTCTACTTGTTTAGATATCCTTTCATATAAAGCTTAATTTCGAAAGTTGAAATATCCGAGAATAGTTACTGTTCATTATATTGAACTAGTACCTTAGTTTCGTTGAGGACTCTCACTCTATTTTGATTATTGGAGAAACACTCGAGTTAAGATTCTCATAAAAATTTTTGAAAAAAATGAAGAAAAATGTGTTTGGCGATGAGGAAAGCAACTAGGTACTCCTTTGAGACCCCGTGATTACTGGGGAAATACCAATTATGTACCCCTTTGAGACCCAATGATTATTGAGAAAATATCTATTAGTTTACCTCGACATTGAGTGCTCCTTTGAGACCTTACATGGATAATGCAAAGCATTAGGACTATCCTTGTATGTGGCAGGTAAATGTCTCTTGCGTTGGAAATTCTAAGAACACAATGGAATAATGAAATAACTTAGATTGGTAGATGCTTTAGAGTAAGTCACATTGACAGAGCACAAAGAAGAGTAAGTCACATTGACAAAGCACAAAGAATTTTTCAGGTTAGACCATAGTGAAATAATTCGTATGCCTATGCTCATAAAAAAAACTACTAGATAGGAGTAGATGAATTCGCTAGGGATGATGATGTTTCATTCACACATATTAGTTTTAATTGTAAATTTTGCTTAAGGACAAATAAAGGTTTAAGCCATATGTTTTCAGTATCATTTAACATGCATTTATTACATTTCATGAGCATATTTCGTATAAACTCCTAGCTTTTACATTCTTTTCATCTTTTTAGTTCGGATAATTGTTCTTTGTGTTAACAAGACGTGAAGATTTTGACCTTAGAGCTCATGTGGACACGAAAATCTATTGGAACAACATTTCAGACAGATACACGGCCTGACTGTAGTATCTGCCACAATCGTGAATCATCCATGGGAATAAAATTGAATTCAGAGTAACACCCGGAGCTTCCAGTATGGTCGTGTTCCATTCGGGATTTTTACCAGAAGCCTTCCAACACGATCCATGGTGCTTGCCACGGCCGTGGCGCGACAAGTTTTGACAATGATGCCCTCGGAAATATAGAAAACTTTGTAATATTTTGAAAACTTTTGTGACTATAAAAGCAACCAAGGGGCCAGTCTTAGGTATTGCGGGGTTCTTGTGACAAGATGCCCCAAAAGCGAGTTATCTTCAAAAAGATCCAAGGAGCCTAGAGATTCTAACTACCAAGGAGCACGTGGAGATCTCCAAAGGCGTCATCGAATCTACAAACTGAGTTCTTTTTGCACTTTGATCTTTATTTTGAATTGTAAAATGCTTTCAATGATGTTTTTGGCTTGTTTTTCCATCGTGATGGAGTAATCTCCTTAATTCTAAGATTAGGATGTAACCCGATGTTGAATTGACAATTATAGTTTGTTATTCTTCTCTTTATCACATAATATGATGAACCAAAAGGTGAACTCTGATCTCGGACCTACAAGAACTGGACTTGAGAGTTTGTTCACGAAAATAATCCAAACTTTCTTGAGGATACCATTGGCTATCATAAAGCGTAAAGGGTCTATCCTAGTTCGACTACCATGAAAATAGAGTCCACGTTCGAATAGATACACTAGTGTATTATCGAAATGGAGCATCAAGTACTTTAGGATAGACCGCCTTCAAACATGATCTAACATCGAGATAAGAGGGATTCACAACTACATTGTCAACAATCAGTGGTGAAATCAAAGTCCTAGAATTGTCTCAAAAACTAATTTTCTCCCCTCTTTTAATTAAGTTTTCTTACTTACTTTCACAATAATTCTCTTAATTTGATTCATCTAGTTAGTCTTCCATTGCACGTAAATTGATACTCAAGTCCACAGTCTCTGAGGACTATAATTTTATTACTTGATGATGATAGTGGAATTGCAGTTAGCACGCATCACATTAGCATCCATTAATTCAGAATTCAAGCAAAACAGAGTGGAGCCATCAAATATCACAGTCAAGAAGTTACAATTTAAAACTATAATCAATTATAGGAAAATGGAAAATATAATAAATACTTTTGATATAATACAGACAATTGAACTTATATAGTAAACATGTTTCACAGTACATAAATTAACGTGTGAAAGGTAGGATGTTCAGATTAAAAATGATTTATAATTGAAACCTGAATGAATGCAATTCTCAGCAATAAAGACAAATCATAGAGAAGACACATAAGTCATAGAGTTAGATTGAATTATACAGCAGAATAAAACTTTACGAAGAGTTTAGAGTGAATTGTACAGTACAATAAAACATTACAAACTTATACGGTACTGATTTAGCAAGCAGCAGTTATCAGTAACTATTCAGAAAGACAAGGAGATTTTGGAACTTAAGATGCGGAATAACCTGAAACTTCACATAAGAGTAGCTTAAATATGTTCCTAGTTAAAGAAAATAAAACTGACCTGTTTCCATAGTTAAAATACCCATCCCAACACATCCTTTTCTCTAATATTAATGCTATAGGTTAGGGGAAATTTTGAGGCACAAATTAAGTCAACAAAATTTACAAGACAAGTAAATGCTAGTTTCAAGAGGCCATTTTCATAATAGACTAGCTCCAAAGTCTAACATGCTTAAAGAAAAAAGATGGATGATACAACGTTGATCAAAACTCATGAAAGATTAACTTACAGGAGGATAGCCTTGCACATAATAAAATTGTGGAGGCTGCCCGACAATCATTTGCTGCCCATACTGGAAAAGAAATGACATGAAAAACTTTTTAGTACGATAGCACACAAAATTATCCTTAGAGTAGTCCATTAAAGTAAATATAGGAAAATAACATACCATTGACCCGTTAGGGTGAATATATGCTTGGGAGGATTGCATTGGTGGAGCATGAGGATTGTAAAAAACAGGCTGATGGCCAAATGGAGCAACCTGTGTTCTCAAGACATTATTACAATGAAAGTAAAGCATATAATCAAGACTGAGTGCAACTAAAATGGAAAACAAAACAGGTAAAATCACGTTCACATCATTTGTTAACAATTAATTTCCCAAAAGTTCAGTAGCAGCAAAGGAAAAACAACTCTCTGTGCATCTCCATGCACTGTTTCCAGTGAATTACCAAATAAGTTGGATTGCAATAAATTGGGCGAATTTAATAAGGAAATTTGATAAAGTATTGATTCTTTACTATAGATTCATGCAAGTTCACAATTCCCACTTAACAGGATACCAGAGAAATAGATGGGGCACTGTTGGAAGACATCAAAGCTGATCAAACAAGGGGGTGTTTGGTTGGGCGTTATCATTAATAACTTCGGTTATCTATCCGGGGTTATCAACAATAACCTTGTTTGATTCAGGTTATGATTGATTCCCAAGTAATGTAGAACATCAACAAATGAGTTACAACTTGAGAATGTGATTACCTTGGCAACTTAAGATTTTCTGCGATTCCGAAGATTAATGAATTTTTTTTTTCATGATTACCCTCTGATTTTAAAATTGAGTTAATTGAAATGTACCATGAAGCCTAATTGAAACTGAGTTAATTAATTCAATAAATTTTAATTTAAATATTTATAAATTTAAAAGAGATAATTTATTTTAAATTTTAAAAAATAAAATTAATGAATTATATTTATTAATTTAATAAATTATTTTATTAAAATAGTTTTTTAATAAATTATTTTATTAAAATAAATATATTAAATTTAAAAATAAAATTAACAAATTATATTTATTAATTTAATGAATTGTTTTATTTTAAAATTTTAATGAACTATTTTATTAAAATAATTATTTAATGAATTATTTTATTAAAATATATATTTAGTTATTTATTTTAAATTTTAAAAAATAACATTAATGAATTATATTTATTAATTTAATTAATTATTTTATTAAAATAATTATCTTAACGAATTATTTTATTAAAATATATATATATTTATTTATTTTAAATTTTAAAAAATATAAATAAATTATATTTATTTTATATATTTATTATCATCATTACTATTATTAATATTAATATTAATTATTAATTTAATTTAATTTATTATAAAACAAATTAAATCAAGGATAATATAGTAAATATTAAATTAATTATTTTTATTCCCTCCAAATAAATAAATTGAGCTAAACTATATTAGGTCAAGGTTATATATTATAACTTGAACCAAACACACTCGGGTTATGTGATTACTAAGTAATCACATAACCAAAGTTATATAGTATAAATTGAACCAAACGTACCCTAAAAGATTTCTCCACCTCAGAAAAGTTTTCAAAAAGGAGAAAACACTAGTGTTTATGATTGAGACATAGGTAGAGTAGGGACCTGGGGTTGTTGAACCATGTTAAACTTGGTGTTCCCTATTGTCTTGTTTTATTAATTATTTCACTATGTATTTTTAACTAACTTTGATAGAAAAGAAAAAGAACGATGAAAAGGTGATTATGCTATTTACCTCCATCTAATGTCAAAGTGATCCTACACCACTCGGGCTCGGGAGTAGGTGTTTGATTATAAAGCCCTTGTGATAAGTATTATATCCTAGATGCACATTTAATAGATTGAGTAAAAAGTTTGTAGCATTCATGATGAGGCAAATGAATGATTTACACAACTAAATGTATGTAAATGGTCATATTGAGAATGTTGTTGATAAAGATGAAAATAAAAAGACTCAAAGTATAGTATTTGAGCAAGTAGTCGATTGATAAAATAAATGATTATAGATAAAGTTTCTATCCAAAATTTAGATGGAATAGAAGTTTCAAATAACAAAGTATGAATAACTTTTAGAAGATGATGATTTTTCGCTTCACCACACCATTTTATTGATGTATTTTTTTATTGATAAAAATATATTTGGTCATAGTCAAATCTTTCACTTTGGACTAGTCAATTCCTTTGATTCTATTTTATTTATCAAATTTTATCAAAGCTATTAAATTTTATGATAAACACTGTTAAATTATACTATAAATATTAATAAATTATATGATACATACTGTTAAATTATATATTAGTCACTATTAAATTAAAAAAACTGAGTTCTTAATAAAGAAATACTCAACATTCACCACTCTAGTTAAATTATAGACTTATTACTACATTTTTCATTTGCTAAATGTGAATGAATGAAAGTTAACATATAATTATTGTACAGTTGACAAAATGTTAATACCACATGACTTCTTTTTTTTTTGTCAGCGGTTGACATGTATTAAAGACTAATATGAAAAGTTGACTTTTTTAAAAATAAGAAAAATTTGTCGACTTGTGGAATTTTGCTAGGTGGCTGCACGGTCTTACATATTGTCAACGCAGGAATCCAAATAAATCATTCTCAAACATTTGGTGAGACAAGCGATTGATTTAGCATTTTAAAATAATTATACAGAGAGAGAATTATTACTGCACATCCATTCATGGAAAATACATGTGTTAAAATTTTTTTTTTTCATTTTTTATGTAAAAATTAAAAATAATATTTAGATAAAATCTTATTTCTGAACCCTAAATTCAAACCTTAAAAAAATTTCTTATCTATTTTATCCTTCTGCCTCATCATATAAAATTTTTACTTATTATATTTTTTTTATAAGTCAAGTATTCAATTCTTACGATGTGATTAATCCACGACTTACCTTATGAAAACTTTTCATAAACCATCAAAATCAAAATAAATCCGAAAACACAAATAGATTAAGTCAGACACAGTCTAAACACAAATAAGATGACAAAATGTTCCCCTGACATGCAGATATAGCAATATGCACAACAAATAAGATGAAATCCATCCTCAAATTCCAAGTGCAAGTTCGGTATACTGCAGTATTTAAAATTCTACAATATTCATAATATGATTCAGTCTGTTGGCCTCAGGAGCAGAATGGGGGGTCAATCTAAGACAAATTCCACTGGATGGCATATTCAAGGATGCTTTCTTCGATAAAACATAAATCACAATTGAATGAAAAATTACCCCACTTAGAGTTAAATAAAACACTGAAAAATGCAAAATCTATGAAATACTTGGAAGGCTCATGGTTGTTCCACGACAAGTCAGAGAATTTCTTAATAATCGTCTGTTTAAGGAGGCCGCAAAGAGAATTCATTTCCGGCGAATCTTGATATTTAAAGTCCATTGAAGCCTTCCTTCTGGGC